>CM077159.1:189603051-189902863 GCA_039583875.1 Platanthera guangdongensis
CCATAAAAAAAGAAAAAACTATTATATCGAAAATATAGGCATCAATTTTTCCTTCTAAAAAGCTTAAACACTATTTTCAAACCGCGTAAAAAGGGTATTTCCTATATATGATATATAAATTAAATCTAGGGTTTGCATAGCCTTAGGCGTCCCCTGGGGACGCGTAAGCACTCTCTTAGGATGCTAAAAATGAATAAAGTAGTTTTTCGCTACGTATAAGTATAATTTTGAAAGGGTGACTAGTTGATCCACGAAGCCGAGGGATACGGCCTCAAAAATATAATTGGTTTTCACATCATTCAAGTTTTGAACTTTCTTAGTCTTAGCAGTTAGTGGTTGCCTGAGCGTCGACAGTTATCCCCTGGCCGACGTGGCATCACAACGCGCGTTTTCTTCTGCTCTGATACTTCTTAAATTTCGGAGAAAATGCGGGTTGTGACAGTTGTATCAGAGGGAGGTTGCTTGACAAATTTGTCGGGCAACCTTTCCTTATAGGTATTAGAAGTTTAGCATCATGTCATACACACATGATATGTCATCGGCACGTCTTGGCTGAAGCACGAACACTACACTCATAGCATAACATGAAGTATACGGGGCATATTATGTAGTATGGGATGCATAATATGTGTTCGTATATGGATCCACCATAGGAGGCAACATGTGAGGGTTTGTAGTTTGGGATGCATAACCTCACCACATGAATGCGACTAGCACGTTTTCTTTTTCGTTGCATGAAAATGTTTATTAGTATGGGATGCATAACATTTCATGTGTACGCCGCTCATAACATGCATTAGGGCTTTTTTAGAATGCATAGCACAATCATGCATAGCAATAACATTGCATAAGCAACGTGCCAAGCTAAAGACTTGCAGGATGACATATGTACACACATGGTTTTGAGTCAAAAAGAGATTTAAAAATATCATGCATGCTCGACTTAGGCACAAGAGTAGTGTGATGGTGGTGAACCATCTTAGGTAAGCATGACATTATTTCTCCTGTATAAATATATATATACATATATAAAAAAAAAAACCCCAGAGCAAGTTGGCAGTGAAAGCAATACTTATGTAGGTTTGTCTGTACCTGTTGTTTTTGTCCTAGTAGTTGAACTAGGTTCTGATGTTTGTTTGTTGATCTTTTTAGGATGGCGCCTAAGCGTAGAGTGGCGAGATCGACTCCCCAATCCGAGGGCGGTTCTTCTGGTACTCAAAGCGGTACAGTTATGGAAAGTCTGAGGCAGAGCAATGAGGCTCTATCGAGGCAGATGGTGGACGTTCAGTCTCAGATCCAGTCCATGTTGTCTGTGGTGGCAGACTAGCCCGAGAGCGCAGGACCCTGCTGCGGGTTTAGCTGTTCCCACCTCCTGCACCTCCAGCCCCTTTGGTGCCTCCAGTGGTGGTACCCCCGGAGATGGCTTTCATCACTCAGTTCCAGCGACTGCGTCCCCCTACCTACGATGGTAAGGCGGACTTCATGATATTGGATGACTGGTTGATCACCATAGAAGAGATGTTTCACTACTCAGGAGTGTCTGATGATCAGAAGGTGATGCTGGCCGCCTATCAGCTGAAGGGGTTAGCGAAGAGCTGGTGGATGAGGGAGAAGGAGGAATGGTAGGAGGAAGCACTTGGGCTTCCTTCAAGGAGATCTTGATGCGGAAATTTCTACCGTCAGTGGAGCGAGACAGGCTGATGAATGACTTCTTACATCTGAAGCAGAGGCATCTCTCAGTCAGCGAGTATGAGATTGAGTTCAGCAAACTCAGTCGCTTTGCCCCCAGTTTGGTGAGCTCAGAGGAGGATAGAGCAAAGCGTTCCTCGGTGGCCTGCGGAGCGATGTACAGCAGCTAGCGGTGGCTCATGGAGCAGTGAGTTATGCTGGGGCAGTGGAGGCCGCTTTGAAGGTAGAGGCCATCGAAAACGCAAAGCATAGAGGACAGCAGGCGAGGAATGAAAGAGAGGAAGCTGCTGAAGCAAGGAGCCCCCAAGTGCCTGGTGCTCCTTCGGGAAGAGGAGCAAGGAGGTTTGTAGTTTTTGCGGCCGTCGGGCCATCCTGCTGAGAGATGTTTCAAGAGGGTGCGGCGCAGAAGGTGCATGTGCATGCTATACAAGATGCTCCCAGACAGAATGCGGTGTGTACTTTGTGCAAGAAAGAGGGCATGATGTTGCCCGTTGCTGGTTGAAGGACAAGGTCTGCTATCAGTGCGGACAGAAAGGTCATACCAAGGCCCGATGCCCGCAGCTCCAGTCTGTGCACCGACCAGTTCCTCTTCAGGCGTTGCCACCGCCTCAGTCTATGGATAGAGGCAAAGGGAAGCTGAACGTGATATCTTCAGCGGAGGCTCAAACTTCGACGCAAGTCATTTCAGGTAAACCTTCTTGCTAGTCTTTTACTTCCTTTGCAGTTTAGTTTGACTTTTGTTTTCTGTAGTGACTGTGCTATTCCCCGTTGATGTTTATATAGGGAGTTTTAAGGTAAAGAACCGCTGGCGCGCGTTCTCTTTGACTCGGGTGCTACCCACTCATTTGTGGCTAGGGCCTTTGTAGAGCGGTGCAGCTGGTTCTTGATCGTGTCGGTGATGCCTTTGCGTCAAATTTCCCTCGGGTGATTCTGTGATATCAGATCAGGGCATTCTGGATTGTCCTATTATGTTGGGGGATTTCCCAGCCAAGGCGGATCTGAAGGTTATAGACTTGGAAGATTTCGACGTCATCCTGGTATGGATTGGTTGTCCAGATACGATGCAGTGATCCAGTGCAGGGGTAAGCGCTTGGATTTCAAGAAGGACAACGGTCAGCCTGGGAGTATTTATGGCGATCCGCGCCAGGCCTCTCCGGCGATTTCTGCGGTATGTGCTCAGAGGTTATTCAGTTCCGATTGTTTTGCTTGCTTAGTCTCGGTGCTGGGGACTGTTAGCAGTGTGCCGTTGTTGGATGAGATTCCTGTTGTCCGTGAGTTTTCTGATGTGTTCCCTAGCGACCTTCCGGTCTTCCCCCGGCCAGAGATGTCGAGTTCGTGATTGATTTGGAGCCGGGTACGCGTCCTATTGCTAAGGCGCCGTACCGGATGGCCCCGCGAGAGCTGGAGGAGCTGCGTACCCAGTTGGATGAGTTATTGGAGAAGGGTTTCATAAGGCAGAGCTCGTCGCCCTGGGGTGCACCCGTTCTTTTCGTGAAGAAGAAAGATGGTTCGATGCGCCTTTGCATCGACTATAGGGAGTTGAACAAAGTCACCATCAAGAACAGGTACCCCCTGCCCAGAATCGACGACTTATTCGATCAGTTACGTGGCAGTTCTGTGTTCTCCAAGATTGACCTTCGATCAGGATATCATCAGCTCAGAATCCGGAGTCGGACATTCCACGGACGGCGTTTCGATCGAGGCATGGACATTTCGAATTCCTAGTTATGTCTTTCGGTTGACCAACGCGCCATCAGCGTTCATGGACATGATGAACCGGTGTTCAAGGATTTTCTGGACAAGTTTGTGGTCGTATTCATAGACGACGTTCTGATTTATTCTCGGAATGCTGCGGAGCATGATCAGCACTGCGGTTGGTGTTATCTGCCTTGAGAGATCATCAGTTGTACGCCAAGTTGAGCAAATGTGAGTTATGGTTGCCTCAGGTGTCCTTCCTGGGTCATGTGGTGAACAAAGATGGCATTTCAGTGGACCCGGAGAAGATTTCTGCAGTGATGGATTGACATAGGCCGAGCACACCCAAGGAGATTAGGAGCTTCTTGGGGTTGGCGGCCATTATAGAAGGTTTTGTTGAGGGCTTTTCTACTTGGCAGCGCCCTTGACTAAGTTGACGCAGAAGCAGGCAGCGTTCATCTGGAGCGAGCAGTGCGAGGAGGCCTTTCTGGAGCTAAAGAGGAGATTGTGCACTGCTCCTGTCTTGACATTGCCTACGGAGGGCAAGGACTATGATGTCTATGTGGATGCCTCGCATGTTGGGCTCTGGAGGCGTATTGATGCAAGAGGGAAGGTGATCGCGTATGGGTCGCGGCAGTTGAAGTCTCACGAGCGGAATTATCCTACGCATGACCTCGAGTTTGCGGCGGTGATTTTTGCGTTGAAGCTGTGGAGGCATCTACTATATGGGGCCCAGTGCAGATTTTCACAGATCATAAGAGTCTGAAGTATGTGTTTACTCAGAAGGAGCTGAATCTGCGCCAGCGACGGTGGCTAGAGTTCGTGGCTGATTATGACGTGGAGATCCAGTACCATCCAGGCAAGGCCAATGTGGTGGCCGACGCCCTGAGCCGCAAGACAGGGAAGATCTTCAACCTCACGGCGGACCGTTTAGTGGAAGAGTTCCTGTGATGGACATCTCTGTGGGAGGCTGTGATTTGCAAAGCAGTTTGGCAGTGGCAGAGCCATCTTGGATTTCGCTCACCAGGTTGCACCAGAAGATGATCCAGATTTGTTACACCTGTACCTCAGGGCTGAGAGAGGGGAGTTGCCGGATTTCTCCATCGATGATTTGGGTACCTTGAAGTACCGCGGCAGGTTTTGCATCCCCGCGGTCGGAGACATCAGGAGCACGGTATGCAAAGAGGCTCATGGATCCAGTGTTGCCTACCACCCGGGATCCACGAAGATGTATCATGATTTGAAGCAGATCGCCTGGTGCAAGGTATGAAAGGGGATATAGCTCGGTATGTTTCTGAATGTTACACTTGCAAGCGGGTGAAGGCCGATCATGGGAGGCCTGGTGGGAAGCTGACTCCTTTGGAAATCCCGACTTGGAAGTGGGAAAGTATCTCTATGGACTTCATCACGGGCTTACCAAGATCTCCAAGAGGATTTGACTCAGTTTGGGTGATCGTGGACCGATTGACGAAGTGTGCGCACTTCGTACCTTATAAGATCGACTACCCGATGAAGAAGATAGCAGAGCTGTATTTGAGTGAGGTCATCCGATTGCATGGAGTTCCCGTGAGCATCATTTCAGACCGAGACTCCAGGTTTACTTCCGTTTCTGGAAGAGTTTGCAGGAGGGTTTGGGCACAGACTTGAGATATTCTACCGCTTACCACCCTCAGACAAATGGGCAGACCGAGAGGGTGAACCGCATTGTGGAGGATATGATCAGATGCTACATTCTAGATCACGGTGGAGCATGGGATGAGCGTTTGTGGCTCATGGAGTTTGCCTACAACAACAGTTACCAAGAGAGCTTGCAAATGGCTCCCTTCGAGGCATTGTATGGGAGGCGCTGCAGAACTCCGTTGTTTTGGACTGAGGCCGGTGAGAGGCCGTTGTTGGGTCCTGATGCTCTAGAGGAAATGGAGGTTGCGGTGAAACTCATCCGGGAAAAGCTTCGGTTAGCTCAGGAAAGATATGAGAAAAACGTCAACCGGCGTAGGTCTGATTTGGAATTTTTGGTAGAGGATTTGGTTTTCTTGAAGGTGTCTCCGATGGTTGGAGTGAAGAGGTTCGGCAAGAACCGTAAGATGGATCCGAGGTATGTGGGCCCATTCAGAATTTTGGAGTGTATTGGTGTGGCAGCTTATAGGTTGGATCTACCCGCCAACTTCCCTGGCGTGCATAATGTCTTTCACGTGAGCCAGCTGCGAAAGTGTGTGCGGAGCAGAGGCAAGTCTTGGATGTCGTGCCCCAGTTGGAGCCCAACCTCTCGTATGTTGAGGTGCCGGTCCGCATCTTGGATACTCAGGACCGGGTGCTGCGGTCGAAGTCTATCCCGATGGTGAAGGTTCTTTGGAAGAATCAAGATTTGGAGAGCGCGACTTGGGAGCTAGAGTCGGCGATGAGGGAGGCTTACCCTCGCCTGTTCTCCTGATTTGTTGGGTATGTTTCATTTCCAGTAACTTTTATATTGTTACTTTCTTTTTAGTAGTAGTAGTGTACGTAAAGTTTCGGGACGAAACTTTCTTTTAGGGGGAGTGACTGTAACGCCCCCGAATTTTCGGCAATTATTTAAGTCCTCGTTGGCATTACGTTGGCGCATTCCCGGCTCGTGCCGTTGTTAGAGTACCTCGTTAGGTGTTCTTAGAGGTTATAGCCTGTTGTATGGTTTCCCCAGCTAGTCGGTGTCTGTTTTGGAGGCCCGGCTGAGCCTCTTAGGGAATCCCTGTACTTTGGCTTCGGGCGAGGTTTGCCCAAGTGTGTGGTCGTCGGAGGTTGTGTCCGACTTCGCCGATGTTTTTCGTAGCCCGAGTGTTTAGCTACGGTGCGGATTTGTTCGGAATCGAGAGCGTTAATTTTCGCGTCATTTCGACGGTTGCTAGTTAGCGAGTCGTCATTTATGTGGGTGTGTTTTCATTTTTTTCGCATTTTAGTTTGGTGGGAGTTAGGCGTGCTAGTGTATTAAATGCATGTGTGCGGGTATGTGCGGGTAGGTGCAGTATACATATATTTATAAGTGTAAAAATTTATGCGCATAAGTATATTTATAAGTGTATAGGTATAATTATGTGTTTATGTATGTACTTAATTAGTATTGCAATAGTTAATAGGATTAAAAAAAAATTCATGCCATTAATTATTAGGTTAGCATATAAAAGGGTTTGCCTTAGGATTAGGTCTTCTCCTTTCCCCAAACCCGACGGCGGCCTGCAGAAACCCGAGCGATAGGCGATATCAGGCGGAAGCCCCGACGCTGCTCCGACCGGCCGCTCGCCGCCCATTTCCCCCCGAAATCTTCGTTTGAGACCGGATCCGAACTCCTCTAGGCTAGACCTTCGATCCAAGGTAATTTTTTTTGGGATTCCACCGTGTTCTTTTTTTTCGGAACCGAGAGTTGCGACCGGCCTTCTCCCAAGCTTGATCGCTCGGTTTTGTCTTCGTTCAGGTTTTCCCCGGTGGTTGCTGTGGCCGGTCCTGTTGAGAAGAGTGTTGCCGGCCGAAGTCCTTCGAGGTCCAGGCAAGTGCACCCTTGCCAAAGTAAATCCGTACATTGCCTTGTTTGCTTGATTTCTGAAAATTTATTTTCTGCATATATAGCCTTTTTTTTTACTTGGTTGCATATGGAAATCGGTACAAACCTCGCATTCATTGCTTGTTTATTGTCAATGCGTTGTTTCCCCCCTTTTTTTTGTCATTCCTGCAAATACATGGGGGTGCTATTGGGCTGATTTCCCTTTATTATTTATGCCCCGATCTGATATAACTCGAGAGCCCCCCGTAGTAAGTTTGTTCGCTACATGAGGTATTTATTGGTTGCGGTCTTCCTTGGGTGTATGCCTTTGCTAAGGCTTGTTTTTTAATTAGTCGCATGAATATTTTTAGCTTGCTCCGTAGTTGCTCCGAAGGCGGATTTGTGTCAAATCACCTAAATCTCATGTTTGTCTAGTGTTATTTCCCCGATTTGCATGCAATGTCGAATCCCCGTGCGTTTGTGCGGTATCAAACCCCTAAATTTACGCGTATATGTGTTGTTGGTGAACTAATCGTGCATGTGTTTGTATAAATTCTCTTGTGCGTGTGAGGTATCAAACCACTCAGTTACAGTTAGTATTGTGTTACGCTCTTTCACTCGTATTAAGCCGCTTGAATGAACAAATTAGGGGTTTAGTTCGTTGGTACTTATAAAATTCGTAGGCGTAAGACCTCTTGATGCTGAAGTTTAGCCCAAGATAATGGCTTGCAATACAGTATTATCGAGTGTTTAACTCTCTGTAGTGCCTTGTGTACTCAAGTTGAATATAATTGCGAGGTTAGGTGCGGGTCTAGTTAACCAACGTCGTCAGCCAAGTCTCCTAGGCGGGTTACTCTAGATGTTTAGGGTTCAGTGTTGACTTCATGGTGGTTCATGGGACTACCAGGAAGGGGTTTTTTTCCGAGTCACTTAGTGCTGGAGTTGGATGTGTTTTTGAGGTGGGTCGGACCGATGCCGCCACCCTTGTTTTACTTCTTGTCTTATTAAGACAATGTGAGCTGTTTGGTTGAGTTGGACCGATGCCACCACCACAGCACCTTGAGATGTTTGGGCCCGTTAGACGTGGTTGGACCGTTGCCACCAGTCTAGGCCTGTGTTTCTGATTTTCTTTTTTTTTTTTGTCCATCTCCAGCATTAGGTGACTCTTCCTGCTCTAGCTTTATACTAGGATTCATTTATTTTTACTAATCCTTCTTGCAGAGATTTGTGATACTTGACTTCACCCGTGCACTTGGTGCACTCCTTTTGCTCACTCATGGAGAGTATTCCTCATTCACTTGTTACTTTAGCTCTTACCTTTTTTTTTTTTTGTTTCACTTTTTTCTTATGCTTCTGTTCATTTCCATATTTATATATTGCTTTGCTGAGTCGTTCTTTTCTTTGAATGCCTCAGGTACAAGTTTATAGCCGACTGTGCGGCTAGGGTTCTTCTGGAGGTTGCTAATGCTATAGCTGTTGCTGAGTTTTCTTTTCCTCACTCCTGGGAGGTAGTTCCTTTAGACTTGTAGTACAGATATACCTACTCACCAGTGGTTCGTGTCAGTTGTTGGCGCCCACTGGTGGTTTCTCTTTTAGATGTTTGTACTTTGTTTATGCTGCTAGATTTCCTGTTTTGGAGTTTATTCAACTTGCTTCTGGGACGATTTATGTTAGGTTGCTAGTTACTTTAAAACCTATAAAAAGAAGAAAATAACTATTATATCGAAAATATAGGCATCATGTTTTTCCTTTCTAAAAAGCTTAATCACTATTTTCAAACCGCGTAAAAAAGGGTATTTCCTATATATGATATATAAATTAAATCTAGGGTTTGCATAGCCTTAGGCGTCCCCTGGGGACGCGTAAGCACTCTCTTAGGATGCTAAAAAATGAATAAAGTATTTTCCGCTACGTATAAGTATAATTTTGAAAGGGTGGACTAGTTGATCCACGAAGCCGAGGGATACGGCCTCAAAAATATAATGGTTTTTCACATCATTCAAGTTTTGAACTTTCTTAGTCTTAGCAGTTAGTGGTTGCCTGAGCGTCGACAGTTATCCCCTGGCCGACGTGGCATCACAACGCCGTTTTCTTCTGCTCTGATACTTCTAAAATTTCGGAGAAAATGCGGGTTGTGACAACGAGTGTGACCCAGATAGTTCAAGCGGCCTACCATTCTCTAGTACCTCTCTCTATCGATTGGATCTCCTGCCTCAGTACTGAGCTTGAATTTTTTATCAATAGGAGCAACCGCAAGTCAGCACCCCAGCATACTTGCCTCTGTCAGTAGATCTAGCACATATTTTTGTTGAGATAGAGCAATCCCCTCTGCACCATGAGTTATCTCATACCCAAGGAAATACCTTACTTATCCCAAGTCCTTTACCTCAAATTTCTTGTTCAATCTAGATTTTAGCTAAGCAATTTCACTCTCATCATCACCCATGATAATCATATCATCCACAAACATAAAAAGCATTATATGTGAACTCCACATTGCCTGAAGAATATTGTATGATCAACATTGGTATGTTGATACCCTATGCCTACCATTGCTCTCCTAAATTTTCAAACCAGGCTCGAGAAGACTGCTTTAGCCCCAGAGTTTTTTTGAGTCCACACGCCTTAGTAGTCTTTTTTCGTGCCAAAACCTGATGGTACCTCCATGTACATCTCTTCTAACAAATCACCATAAAGAAATGGATTCTTTAGGTCGTGCTAGTGTAGTCCCCCCCCCCTATTGGATACCTAGGATGTCAGTGTCCACACTATGCTTAACTTCGCAACGGGTGCAAAGGCCTCATCATAGTCAATGTCATAAGTCTGATTGTACCCCTTTGCTACAAATCGGGCCTTACAGCGTTCAATCCGACCCTCTTGGTTTGTTTCACAGTAATCCTTCTTGTCTGGTGTTATTGATACAAGCTCTTAGGTTTTGTTCTTTTCCAGAACCCCAACTTTCTCTAGCATTATAGTTTTTCATTTTGGATCCTCCGTAGCAACCTGCTATCACTTAGAAATAGAGACAATGTTCAAAGATGCAATGAATGTTTTATGCACATGTGATCATGGCTTTAAATGTCGGATGTCGGAGACATATCAGATTGAGATTTTAGATGTCGGATGTTGGATGTCGGAGACATGTCGGGGACATTTTAAAATGTCGGATTCCTAAAAAATATTTATATTTGAAGTTATAACATGTTATTTTAACACTATCATCGACATTAAATTTTTCTTACTCATTTTTAACCGAGTTATATATATCGTTTACATGCATGTGAACATAATACAGAAAACTTGAAATATATTAAATACTGATTATCGGTAAAGAAAAAATTTAAAGTAAGTGAAAAAATCTGAAATATAATGATAACCAATAATCATGAGGCATATTGATTAAATGCATACTAATTAAATGCAAAGAATAAATTAACAAAACTTAAACAAAATACATATTGTTTGTTTATTAACATACAGTTCTAAATACTTTTGGAACCTATCAAAAATTGCTTCAACGTTATATTTCTGATTTTTTGTACTAAATCCAATTAGAGCAATCGAGAGGAAAAGCAGACAAAAAGAGGAATGATCATTTCTTTGGCAGTGGATGGTCTCATGTGCCCAAATAATGAATTTCAAGCATTATTCATGTTTTGTCACAAATAAAAAAACTACACCTAAGAATCTTGATATAAAAGAGTCATTGTTACACTTCAACATCAATAAAATGATATTCAAGAGTTGTTAGACCACATTAATGAATCCTTTGGACACTGATTTCACACGATTTTTTTATAATAGGTGACATCGTAAAATGTCAGTGACTTTTTAAAATGTCGGCGGCAGCCGACATAGCGGATTTGATTCGTAATGTCGGCCGACATATTGCAAAACGACGTAACATTTATATTTTCATTATTCAAGTCTTTTTCTGTTCAAACAGGACATGTAGGCCGACATGTCGGACATGTCGGCCCACATTTAAAACACTGCATGTGATATGTGAGAGTTGAAAACAAACTGGGCAATATTATAAGGAAAACCATATCGATCAGGTGAGACTCCTGTATTTTTGTAGGAAGTCCTTAGCGGTATGGGAGCGGAAGTAGAGAGACGAATCATGTCTCCTGTGTATTCTAAGTTTAAGATGGATGGTGTAGGTATCTTAGGAGTTGGAATAGGCAGGGGAAAGGGACTTGGCACAAATGGCATTGTAGGCATTGTTCCCTCATTCTGCTTTCTTCTCCTCATATACACTCTCAGCTCACCCTGAGCCTAAGGTCCACAATTCTCGGATTTATTCCCTTATGCACTGGCAACGCAGCTTACTCTACAATCGGCACGTACAAGTCCTCTTTAGCAACCTGCCACCACTTAGGAATAGAGATAATGTTCAAAGATGCAATGAATGCTCTATGCGCATGTGATATGTGAGAGTAGAAAACAAACTTGCAATATTATAAGGAAATCCATTTTGATCATGTGAGACTCTCGTATTGCTGCGGGAAGTCCTCCTTAATGGTAGGGGAGTGGAAGTGCAGAGAGGAATCATATCACCTATATATTCTGAGTTTGAGGTGGATTGTGTAGGTGTCTTACGAGTCGTAATAGGCAGGGGAAAGGGACTTGGCACAAGTGGCGTTATAGGCATTGTTCCCTCATTTTGCTTTCTTCTCCGCTTATACACTCTCAGCTCCCTCTGAGTCTGAGATCCATTATTCTCGGATTTATTCCCCTCATGCACCAGCAACACAGCTGACTCCACACTCGGCACAGGAGGACAAGGGATACTCATTATCCTCCTCTCACCACTACTGGTAGTCTTCCCCTCCACACTCAGCACAAAAGGACAAGGGATGTTCACTATCCGCCTCTCACCACTACTATTATCCTCCCCCTTTCGCCTCATACTTCCTGTAATGAGCGAGTCCCCAAAGGGCGAGTTAACTTGAGAAGAGTAGAATGGCTCAAGCTCTCTAAATGTAACATCCATACTAACAAACAACCTCCTCTCCACCAGACTTCAGCATGCATACCCCTTTTGAGTAGTCAAATACCCAACAAAAACACACTTCATAGCTCTTGGATCCAACTTGCACACAGTTGATTTATTGTCATGCACGAAGCACACACGACCAAAGGTTTTTAGAGGAATAATATCTCCATTCTTACCTCTTAGCATCTCTATCGGAGACTTCCAATACCCGCGAGGGCATTCTATTGATCAAATAGGCCACTATCAGGACTGCTTGCCCCACAAGTATTTTGACACCTTCATCGATTTCATCATACTCTGGGTCTTCTCAAGAAAATGCCGGCTTTTTTTCAACTACTTCATTTTGCTCTTATGTGTACGGACAAGTGGTTTGATGATGGATTCAGTGTGATGACAAGTACTCCCCAAACATTAGTGTACTTTGTCTTATTGTCAGACCTCAACACCTTCACAATTGTGTCGTATTGTGTTTGAACACTTCTGTAGAAATCTTTAGTCCATGCTTTTTCTATCCAGGTACCACGAACCACTATGTCATGTGTTAGTCCCAAGTCTCCTGTCAGTCTCTTCCGAGAAGATCACCTTTTGAATATCAAAAAAAACAACACATTTTAGTTAGAATATAATGACACTAATGTATAAGAGGTTCACCAGAAAGGAAAGAGTATGTAAAACATTGGTCAAAGTCAAAGTGTTAGTGCATTGCACAGTACCCTTACCAACAACTGGCTGAGTTATACCGTCGGTAATCTGAATGCGCTCTGGAACTGCTAGTTTGTAAGAAGAGAACTCTTTAGCATCCCTAGTTATATGCCAAGTCGCACCAGAACAGAGTAATCCAATCTGGTGATCCGGTGGTGGATATAGATGCGAGAGCAAGTGTATCACAAGTACATGTGGCGGAGTGAGCAAAAGAGGCAACGTTATCCTAGGATGAAGATTTGATAAATGTATCATCAACCACCCCTTCTGCTTTCTCCTCAGCTGAGAGTAAGCATCCAAGATCGTTTGCTCCTCAGAGTAACCAACATTAGTCATAAGCCCCTGTTAAAAATGTTGAAGTGAAGTCGGTGGTCTGGATGCTCAGAGCGCTCAGACCGCGCAGATCACGGGAGGCCGCGCAGGTCGCGCGGCTTGGTTTTCAGTTTGCTTGGTTGGTCCTTGGCCATTTGAAATTCACGCGGTCTGACTCGGTTGTTCGCACAGTTGTACGGACTGATGTATCTAACCGCACGCGCAGTCTAATTTTCGAGACCGCAGTGTTATGCGGATAGAAGTTTCTTACCGCTCTTTTTGCCGACGGTTTCCCTATCTCATATGGCGGTGACCGCATCCCCCTGCCCACCTATAAATAGGGGTCCTGGCCCCGTTATTTGTAACTAAAACGGTGAAAACTGTAGCTTGGATTAAGCTTGCGATTAAGTTTTCTTAACTGCACGACAAGGAGAAGTGGCTTATGTTGTTGTGTTTGCAGGTTGTGCGACTAGCATTGAGCGACTAGGCGACTAATGTTGGTAGTTAGTCAGTGGAGGCTCAGTGTGGATCAGCGGACAGCAGTTGGCGGTCAAGCAGCATATCGCGAATAGTGTGACTAGAGCAGTCTTCTTCCTTGTCAGTTTATTTCCAGTTCAATAAGTCAGTCTGCCTGTTCCTTGCGGGTTGGCTGTCAGATCGGTTAGAGCAGCTTGTTTGCACGACTTCAGTGGTTAGGTGACTTCAGGGGCCAGGCGACCAGAAGTGCGGACAGGTGGCAGTTCAGCAGTCCAATAAGGCAGTTTGCACGACCTCCCAGTTAGAGGTGTGGACAAGTGGCTGGGAGGTCTCAATGTTTAGGCCGCTAGTTTTGTATTTGCCTATTTTTTTGTGATCTTCATCGGGTGAATTACAAAATCATGTCTCGCAATATATACCTCGCATTGTAAAGAAGTGATTAATACAAGTGTTGTTCTTGTTACTTCTTTTTGCTAGTGGTTTACTTGGTTTTGTTTTTGTTGAGAGTGGTCCTGCGACCTTCGTTCTATAAAATTTTACATGGTATCAGAGGAACAGAGGTTTTAACAGTCTTCAGTCATCAGCTACTAGACTTTGCTAAGTACCTTTGGAAGTCAAGTGAACCAGGTATCTAGTAATGGAAGGTGGATATGCAAGATGTCGTGGTATTAAGTTGTTAACTCAGGTAACTACAAGGAGTGGAAGTCTTGCATGAAGAGTTACTTACTTGGCAAGGACCTATGGGAGGTTGTTGGTGGAGATGATAGACAAGAAGTAGTTGTTGTTGGAGCTAATGCTCAGGAGGTGAGTGCTTAGAGGAGAACCAACGTTACGACAAAGTTCACTTTAAAGAGGGCAATTTCATCGGAGTTGTTCGACCACATCATTGGATGTAGGTCATCTGCTAAGATTTGAACAGCCTTGGATGGCTTGTTCAACAAGAAGAATGTAGCAATGCTACAATTTCTGGAGAATGAGTTGGCGAGAGCAACTCAAGGAGATTTATCTATCTCTTCTTTCTTCTTAAAGATGAAGAACTTGTGTGCTGAGATCTCAGCACTCGACCCAAAAGAGCTTATCTCTGAGGCTAAGCTAAAGAGGTATATCATTTGCAGCTTGCGGAAGTAGTATCTTGTCTTCGTCACTTTAGTGCAGGGGTGGGCTACCTAACTTCTATGCTTCATTTGGAGAACTTGCTTACCTCTCAGGAGAGCTTAGCAAGACAGATGGCTGAAGTCTCTATCTCAGAGGGAGATAGTGTAGCTTTGTTCTCTGGGAAGAAGAAAAGATGGGACAAGAAGTAGTCCTATGATGAAGATGATCCTTCTTCTTCATCACAGCAGGAAAGGAGCAAGGATCCTAAGTATGATGGATGTAAGAAGGGAGGACCCAGGTGCTTCAGGTACAGCAAGCTTGGTCACTTTAGGATGGACTGCAAGGTGAACCTTCAGCCAGGACACGTTGCAGAGAGAGAAGGTGAATCCAAGAAGGAAGGTGAATGGAGGAACTGCTTCATGACAAACATGACAGCAAGATCCTCGACTCCGGATGTGGTGTCCATTAATTTCCAGGAGGATTGGATCATCGACTCCGGGTGTGGTTATCACCTCACCGGTGATGAGTCGAAATTCTCTACTCTGCAGGTGTATAAAGGTAATGATGTTATTATTACGCCTGACAATACTGTTCATACAGTTGAGAAGGAGGGAACGATTTCCTTGGGCAGTGATAGGAGTCCACTCACCTTGAGGAGTGTATATCACGTGCCGGGAATGAAGAAAAACTTATTCTCTGTAACCAATGCAATTGAAGTTGGCTATCACATTCTGATCGGTCCAACAGAAGTGAAGTTCATAAAGAACTTGTCAGCGGTAAAAGTTGATGTTATCCGTGTTGGTAGAAGGGAAAAGGACTTGTTTGTTCTGTCTACAAGTTCATATGTTGAAAAGATGAGAGTTAACGATAGCGCTGCTGTCTGGCATGAGAGGCTTGAACACATTGGGATGGACAAGTTGAAGACTATTGTGACAGGAGGCCAGGTGAAAGATCTGTCTAGTCTTTCTTCTCTGGGTGATGGTCACATTTGTAAAGGGTGTCAATATAGAAAGGCACATCGCCTCCCATCTGACAAGTTCTTGTCTAGATGTAAGGCACAGCTGGAGTGCTTCCACGGTGATCTGATGGGACCATGCATCACCCCTAGTCTCGGAGGCAACAGTTACATGCTGGTTTTTTGTTGATGATTTTACATGGTACACTTGGGTGTACTTCGTAAAGTAGAAGTCAAAGTCTTCCAGAAGTTTGTGGAGTTCAAGGAGCTTGCTGAAAGCGTGCTAAGATTGCGGGTAAAGAAGCTGAGAATGGATAATAGGGGAGAGTTTACTTCCCATAAGTTCTCTAACTTCTGCAAGAAGCACGAAATCAATAGGGAGATGACTTGTACTCATACTCCACAACAGAATGGAGTGGCGAAAAAGGAAGATCCATCACTTGGTGGAGACTTTAAAAGCTGGCTTCATGCTGAAGGCATTCTCAGGGCTTTCTGGGCAGAAGGAATGGCTTGTGGGACATATGTCATCAACTAAATGTCCTTGAGTCCCAACAACATGAAGTCTCCAGATGAACTGATGGTCAAGGAGAAGCCAAGCGTGACACACCTTTGGGTGTTCGGGTCTACCTGCTACGTGCACATTCCTGATGCTCTTAAGACTAAGCTAGATACTAAAGCTAGGAAGTTTGTCTTTGTTGGCTATGATGAGAGAAAGAAAGGATGGAAGTGCATGGACCCTGAGACAAGGAAATTTGTCGTCTAAAGAGATGTGGTATTTTACGAGCTGATGTCATACTAAGTTAGTTCTTCTGTGAAGCTATAAGAAAGCAGGGAAGAAGGAAGAAGGCAGGAAGTTGTTGATGATCTTTTGGTAGATCTACTTGTATCTTCAAGGGCTCCAATTGCATCATAGCTCAGGGGCAGGTGCTTCTGGTTCTGGAAGCAGGGGGAGCGATTCTCCTAGTGTGCCCAGCAAAAGAGTTGATAAAGAAGAGACAGTTGAAGGTGTGGTGCGTGGTCAGGCCTTGCGGAGCTCAAAGCGGACCATTATTCCACTATCTCGGTATAGAGAGGGAAATATATTGAGTTTTGTCTCATGCTTCTTTACAGGCCCTCTACACGAGCGGGAGCCGGCATGCTATGAAAATGTCATTGAAGTAAAGGAATGAGAAGATATCATGAATGAGGAGATGACCGCCCTCAAAAAGAATGAAACTTAGGACCTTGTGCCCAAGATAGAAGACATAACTCTTGTTATTTGTAAATGGGTTTACAAGTTAAAGAAGAAAGCAGACGGCAGTATCGAGCGGTAAAAGGCTCGCCTTGTTACTTGAGAGTTCTCACAATAGTACGGAAAGGATTATGAAGAGACATTTTATCATGTGGCCAAGATGACGTCAGTGAGGATGGTGATTGCTTCGGCGGCATTCAAGAGATGGAAGATTTAGTAACTCGACGTGAAGAATGCATTTCTTTATGGAGAGATTGACAAGAATATCTTTATGATGCAACCACCAGGGTATATGTCCGAGACTCATCCAGGACACGTTTGCAAGCTCAAGAAGGCCCTCTATGGCTTGAAGCAGACGCCTCGAGCCTGGTATTGAAAGATAGCAGAGTATCTGCAGTTCTGCAGATATTTTGCATCTAACTCAAATTCGAGCCTATTTATCAAGAGGGGGGAGCTCAGAGTCTTGGTACTGTTATACGTCGACGACATGATCGTGACGGGAAACTCTGATGAAGAGGTAGCAAAGCTGGGAGTCGGGTTATCTATTCGGTTTGAAATGAAGGATCTTGGTGAGCTTCGTCATTTCCTTGGCTTGGAAGTGGAGTGGGAGAAGAACAGTGTGCTTGTCTCCCAGAAAGGATACGCGGAGCGAATAGTGAAGCGATTCGACATGAGAGAGGGGAAGAGCAGCTCTACTCCACTTGAAGTTGGGTTAAAACTTCGACGAGATGAAGGGTTCCTCCAAACCCCTTAGTCTTTCGGGCTCTGGTTGAGAGCTTAATATACTTGACGATTACAAGGTTAGATATTTCATATGTTGTTGGCTGAGTAACTCGATATATGCAAGAGCTTAGGAAGTTCCATCTAGTGGCAGCTAAGAGCATACTAAAGTATGTGAAGTCTACCTCAGACATGAGGCTTTTCTATGAGGACACGAGCTTCATTTTGCATGGGTTCATCGATGTTGATTATGGTGGAGATATAGATGATCGGAAGTCGACATCTGGTTATATCTTCATGTGTGGATCGATAACTATCTGGTGGTGCAGCAAGAACCAGGATTTTGTGTCTGTTTCCACCACTGAAGCAGAATACAAGGCGTCAGCACCGGAGGCTATCTGGCTGCGCAGATTGGTGGAAGACATCCATGAGGAGGTGCGAGGTCCTACGCTGCTACGCGGTGACAATGAGAGTGTTCTTGAGTTGGTTACAAATTCAGTATGTCATTCGAGGACAAAGCACATCGAGATCGAGCATCACTTTGTTCGGTAGAAGATGCTGGAAGGATCTCTGATGGTGGAGCATGTGCAGAGTAAGGACAATGTTGCAGACATCTTCACGAAGCCACTGTCGAAGGGTCGTTTGAACGGTTGTTGGGTTTGCTTGGAGTGGTTTCTGACTCTCTTCACGGGGAGTATTAAAAATGTTGAAGTGAAGTCGGCGGTCTGGATGCTCAGATCGCGGGAGACCGCACAAACCGCGGGAGATCGCGCAGGTTGCGCGGCTTGGTTTTTCAGTTCGCGTGGTTGGTCTTTGGCCATTTGAAGTTTACGCGGTCTGACTCAGCTATTCTCACAGTTGTGCGGACTGATGTATCTAACCGCATGCGTGGTCTGATTTCCGAGACCGAAGTGTTATGCGGTTAGAAGTTTCTAACCACCCTTTCTGCCGGCGGTTTCCCTATCTCCTATGGTGGTGACTGTATCCCCTTCCCGCCTATAAATAGGGGTCCTGGCCCCATTATTTGTAATTGGAATTGTTAGAACTGTAGCTTGGGTTAAACTTGCGGTTAAGTTTTCCTAACCGCGCGACAAGGAGAAGTGACTTGTGTTGCTGTGTTTGCGGGCTATGCGGCTTGCATTGAGCGACTAGGCAACTAGTGTTGGGGGTTAGTCAGTGGAGGCTCAGTGTGGATCAACGAACAACAGTTGGCAGTTAAGCAATAGGTCGCAGATAGTACAACTAGAGCAGTCTTCTTCCTTCAGTTTATTTCTCGTTCAATAAGTCAGTCTGCCCGTTCCTTGCGGGTTGGCTGTCAGATTGGTTAGAGCAGCTTGTTCGCGCGACTTCAGTGGTTAGGCGACTTCAGCGGTTAGGCGACTTCAGTGGTCAGGCGACCAGAAGTGCGGACAGGTGGCAGTTCAGCAGTCCAATAAGACAATTTGCGTGACCATGCGATTAGAGGTACAGACAGACTTGTAAAGAAGTGATTAATACAAGTGTTGTTCTTGTTACTTCTTCTTGCTAGTGGTTTACTTAGTCTTGTTTTGGTTGAGAGTAGTCCTGCACCAGGTTCAGAGGTTTGCTACTCTGTGCGACTTATTTGCGCCTTTAGAATATAAAAGGCGGGCCTTAGTGGGATTTTTGTTGCAAATTTCTTTCTTCAAAAATTAAGAAAAAAATAATTTAAGAACTCAATAATTTTTTTTTGATTTAGTGTTCATGTAATTGTGCGTTGAGACTTAGATATGATGCAAGTGACCACATTAATTCTATTTTTAAAATGATACAAATGATGGTAATGAATGATTAATTAGTAGACTAGATGAAGAATTTAATCAAGAAACTGAAATGATGTTTGATGTTGATTATTTAAAATGGATGTGGTTGCGCCTTGCCTTCGTCAAGCGTGTGCTTGCTCCTTGAGCCTTGCGCCTAGGCTCCAAAACTTTTTTACGCCTTAATGCGTCTTGCGTCTTTAATAACTAAGCAAACCACAATTGTGGAAAACTCCACAAATTAGAGAACACACAATGTATTATTAATGAGTGAGTGCATGAATCACTATTATACAAAGTGATAACTTCTTAAAAAGAAGTCATTTTAGTTCACTTTCATGGACTTTATGGTTCATATAATTAAGAAAAATGGGTTAAAAATCAAATAAAATGAGATTAAATTTATATTTGGTTTAAAGTGGTTAATAATATCATTTTCTTATATTTATATTGCAGAAGCACTGGAGAATTCGAATAGAAGACAAAACAACACAAAATCTTTTAAAGTTATTTCAGAGTTGTTGCAACAAGCTGGAATCCGAAAATTCAAGATTTAAATTCAGAATTTGACGTTATTTACAAATTCGATTATGAGGAGTCTTGGTTCGTTTTGGCATGAAATAAAATAGCAAAATATCATTTTTAAAAGGGTGTATTACTACAAAGAAAGTAATCATATTTTATTTCAAAGATTTTTTCATTAAAGAGGATAAATTAGATAAAAGGAAAAAAATCTTTTGGATATCTTGCTTTTGAACCAAAATGAAGAAGCATATATAGGGGATTTCGGCCATCATGGCGGGGAATTTTTGGGGAGTATTGATCATTATTTCGAAGGAGGAACGGCTAGAGTAGAAAGAAGAAATACGACGTAGAATTCCTGTAGCGTTTGATTTTAATCAACATGTCTTGTAAGATCTTTTTAATTACGTGTTGTTTTTTCTCAAGCATGAACTAATTTTTCTTTAGTCTTGTATGATGAGAGTACTATGTATGTTGTGATAATGAATTTTTTTTAAAAGCTTATGAATGTTTATTGATTTATCTTTGTTAGTTTATGATTCTTAATGAAATTTTGGTTCTTCATCAAGTATTGCACTTCAAGATTCGAGATAGGAGAGGCGTTTGTATTTTGGTAAAAATTTTCTTCCTACGTTGAGATTCGAGAGAGTAGCGACATAGGTTTTCTTAAACCAAGTTTCCCTATTTTACAAGATTCGGGAGAGGAGAGACGTAAGTGCATCATAAATTCAACATAACAAGCGAAGGGAGAACGAAATGTCACTTTCATGCTAGCAATATTGATTTTTATTGTTATTAATATTCTTCATTTCACCTTAGTCAGGGATGACAAGAGAAAGGAATAATATAGTGATTTTCAATATCGAGAGATAGATTTCCGCTTTAAAATCGTAGATATTTTCGATCGTAGGAAATCAGAATACAAGACTATTTTTTCATATTGATTAAAAGTTATTCTCATAGAATAGTATCATTTTATTTTAGTAATATTTTTAAATCAATTCAACAAAATCCCTAATTAATTAAATTTGCTTGGATTTAAAGAAAAAGTTGAGTTAGAATTTGCAAGCGTTAGATTAGTCACTTACTCGTGAAAACGATCTTCTACTCTCATTTTATTACTTGATCCTGACATGTGCACTTGCGTAATTTACGTATACCTATTTCGGACGTATCAAGTTTTTGGACGCTGTTGCCGGGGAAGTGAAACTAATTTATTATTTTATTTCTTGCAATATTAATAAATTCTGAGTATTTAGAGCTCAAGTTTTTTATTTTGTTTTGTTTGTTATTTCATTTTTATTTAAATTTCAAAAAAAAATTTATTTGTTTAGTGCATTTCAGGATATTGAAATCCTGAATTATTGCATTTGAATTTAGAAATTGAACGCACTTGTTGGCAAAATCGAAATAAATTTAGAACTTTTAATATTATTCATCCTACGATGGATAATAACGAACAACACGTTATAAATGACATTGAGGGTCAAATGAACCCTAATGGTCAAGTTGATCAAGATGATCGACGAGCGGTTCCGCGAATGACATGTTGCGATTATAATACACACGTTAGAGGAGGTTTGCACTTTAGTATCTCTCGACCTACGATCGAAGTTAATAATTTTAAAATGGATGTCACAATTATGCAACAAGTTCAATACAATAAATTTGGGTGTCTAAATCATGAAGATGCAAATTCTCACTTAAAAACCATCATGCAAATATGTGACATGTTCGAAGTAAACGGAGCATCTGAAGAAGCTATTCTATTAAGAGTATTTCCATTTTCTTTAGAGGGGAAGGCAAAAGATTGGCTTAATTTACTACCACATGAATGTATCACTACATGTGACCAATTAGTAGAAAGATATACTTAAATAAATATTTTTCACCTTTTAAGACTGCTAAATTAATAAGAGATATAAGCATGTTTGTTCAAATTAATGGGGAAATTATGACGTTTGGAGTGTTTCAAAGAATTATTAGAAAATGTCCACATCACGGTTTAGCGCTACATCAACAAGTTTCTGCATTTTACAATGGGTTACAAACTGCGACTATGATTTTAGTTGATGGAGCTGCGGGAGGGTCTCTAATAAAGAAATATCCTGAAGATGCGTTTGCTATTTTAAGATTTTACATCTAATAACTATCAAGCTTATTGTTGAGAACCACGGTGGGGCCCATTTGAGGGGGGCACGTGACATCCAGATCCGTGGCCGACTGCAGTCGTGGCAGAGCATCCCCAACCAAACAGCGTGTGGGATCCTCGTTTCAGATGCGGAATAAATTCCCAGGTAGGTTGTTGGGAGCCGGGATACCCACCTCCCCTTTATCAGGCTACTATCTCAAGGCCTTACCCAACTGCACTGCTGCAGTTGGGACTTGAGATAGGATGATCTCAACAAAAGATGGCCATCTTTTGTTAGAACCAGTTGAGGGGGGCACGTGACATCCAGAGACTGCAGTCGTGGCAGAGCATCCCCAACCAAATCTCCTGGGAGCGTGTGGACCCTCGTCGGGTACATGAACCCAGATCACGCGGAATAAATCAGGTAGGTTGTTGAATAGAACCCGGGATCAGGCTACTATCTCAAGGCATGATACCCAACTTGCAGTGCAGTTGGGTATCAGGGCTTTGTACCTGATAAAGATATTTACTGGGAATTTATTCCGCGTGATCTGGGTTCATGTACCCGAAGGGTACACAGGAGATTTGGTTGGGGATGCTCTGCCACACTGCAGTCGGCTGTACGTGATAAGACACTTATGAAAGACAGGGATTAATAAAAGGTTAGATTCTTTATCTACACCTACACCTAATGCACCACTCACGGTCGAGCAATTAAATCAAATCACTGAAGAAGCGAACTATATTGGTGGGCAACAAAGGTATAACAATAATCACAATACATTACCAAATCATTATGCTCCTGAATGTCGAAATCATCCGAACTTTTCATGGAAAATAATTCTGTAATAACATATCCAACTGGTCTCAACTCAAATTTTCATCCACCCCAAAACAACAAATTTAATCAACAAGGGTATTCAAGGAAATTATCTGATGAGATTCTCATCGAATTTATGCAAAAAAGTAATGCTCGTATTACTAGCTTGGAGGGTGCATTACGTCCAATTGAATCTCAATTAGGACAAATTGTCAACGCATTTAGCCTTAGACCTCAAGGGACACTCCCAACCGATACCACTCCAAATCCTAAAGGGGACTATCAATATTGCAAAGCTGTCACCTTGCGTAGCGGAAAGGAGTTAGTAGGAGAGTCGAGAAATGAACTAGCTAAGAAGAATAATGTTGAAGAAGGTGTGGTGAGTGTTATTCCTTCTGAACTTGATAAAGACATAAAACAAACTAGTGATGAAAAAGAAGATGAAGTAGAAGTATTAGGAGAGAAAAATATGGAACCTAGTGTTGAAATGATAAAGAAAAAAGAGAATCCAATAATCTACCCACCTCCACCATTTCCTCAAACATTAAAGAAGAGTAATTGGACCAACAATTTCAAAAATTCGTTGAAATCTTTAAGAAATTACAAATAAATATTCCTTTTTTGATGCTCTAGAACAAATGCCTAGTTACGTGAAATTTATGAAAGATATCCTTTCTAAAAAGAGAAAATTTGGAGTAAATGAAACGGCAGCACTTACTCAAGAGTGCAGTGTCATACTTCAGAAGAGACTTCCACCCAAACTAAAAGATCCGGGAAATTTTACTATACCGTGTTCATAGGATATCAATTTGAGGACAAGTCTTTATGTGATTTAGGAGCAAGTATAAACTTAATGTCTCTATCAATTTATAAAAAGTTTGGGTTGGGAGAAATCTCAAAAACATCTATAACATTACAACTAGCTAATAGAACACTTGCATTTCCAAAGGAGATAGTAGAAGATGTGTTGATCAAAGTAGACAAATTCATTTTCCCAGCGGATTTTGTAGTCTTTGATATGTAAGAGGATAGTGAAGTTCTCATTATCGTATGAAGACCATTTTTAGCGACCGAGAGAACTTTAATTGATGTGCAAAATGGAGAGTTAACGATGAGAGTAAATGATGAACATGTAACATTAAATGTACTCAAAGCTATGAAATTTCCCCATAAAGCGGAAGATAACATGGAAGTAGTTAACAATATATGTGATTATAACTTGAATAATTAATATGAAGAGCAAGATGACGTTTATAACTTGACGAACGAGGAATTATCTGATGATGAAGATGAGATCCAGGAATGCTTACAGGTATACGAGAAGCCATAAAGCAAACTCCGTTCTATAAAATTTTACACCCCCTTTCTCCCTCGTCCTCTGTTATCATCGGATTTGCCAGGTAGCCTCCTCTTCTGCCACCTCTGCGAACTACACGGTCGCAACCACGACTCCCAAACTGTCCCCGTCCACTTGCGTCCCGTTCCTTTTGGGGGGTTAGGACAAGCCTGTCTTAGATGACCTATCTCACCGTAGTTGAAGCACCATCGTGCCTCACAAATATATCATGTATGACCTAAATTGATGACCACTAGTGCAATCTTCACCCCTGAAAGTCCAGCTCCACTAGACCGGATCCTAGTCCTGCTCTCCTCCTGCATTATGGCCTAGATCGTCTCATCCATGAAGGGAATATTCGATTAAGCTAACAACACTTCACACCTTTACTCAAATGTTCGGTTCAGCCCCTTCATAAAGTGCATAGTCCTTCTCTGAGCATCTCGCTCATTTTTCTTGCATCAAGATCTTTGCAAGACACAGCTGGTGAGAAATAAGCATAATCTGCTCATAGTTGCTCCAGATTTCCGTCATACTCCTGGATCTATCGATATCCCTAGATTATTGTTTCTATCTCCCTCTCGATCTGAAGTGCCCGCATGTTGTCGACGTCAGTATACATCCTCTGCAACTTCCCCCAAACATCACTTACAGTCTCTAGTCATCCACTGTGACAGTTATAAACGCAAGCATCGAGTTTAGGAGTCAAGTGTGCAACAAGCTATGTGTACTCTTCCACTCATTGTATCCAACCAAGTCCTTCTCTAGCTCCCCCTTCTCACCTGCCAGATATCCCTCCAGGTTCCTTCCTGTTACAATATGTATTTATTTTTTTGTGTTTATTTCCTGTTATGTCTTGTGTCCACCTCCATATATAGAGGGTACAACATTAATAGAATTAATTTATTCTGCTAACATGGTATCAGAGCATTGCATAACCTAGTCGCTTCGCTCCTCCCCCGATCCATTCACCCGCTCACGCTCTCCCCACTCTTCCGCGTCTCGCCCACGACAGGCCGCTCTTCCGCATCTCGTCTGCGACAGCCGTGACACCCGCTTCCAGCGCCCCCGCTTCCCGGTCGATTTTCCCGCGACAGCCACAGAACCATGGGGACCTCCCCTCTTCCCGGTTGAGTTTCCAGTGTCGTTTCTAGCTCTGTTTCCAGCGTCATTTCCAGCGTCGTTTCCGCTTCCTCCCTCTCTTTCAGCAGGCATCCTAGGGTTTGTCGCCCCTCTCCTTCTAGCGTCGAACATGCGGTGAGGCATGTGCTTCCTTTTGGCGTCGTTTGTCATTCCAGTCATGAAATGGAGTTGATTCATATTCATCTTCTCTTCTTCGCCAATCTTTGTGCGGCGTAATCGGTCGCTCTTTGCCGCTTGGCGTGGCGTGTGGTCTCCAGATTTATATTTTTGGGTCACTATGTCTTCTCTCAGTGATTCTACCTCCTCTCTAGTTCCTCCTACAAGTTCTCTGCGTAGGAGTCACGATCACGATACTCTGCAGATTACTACTATCTGACTAGATGATTCAAATTATCTTTGCTGGTCTCGCTCTATCACACTTGATCTTAAGAGTCATCGCCTCTTTGGCTATGTCACTGGGTTCACCAAGAAATCGGTGCAGACTGACCCTGATTGGCGTCATTGGGATTCCGAAAATTCCTTAGTCATGTCTTGGCTAACGAATTCCATGTAAGAGTCCATCGCTCGCCACTACTTATTTCTGGATACTGCTACTGATATTTTGGCGGCGTGAAGAGACTACTTATTCTCGAAAGGGAAATGCTGCCCAGATCTTGCAGTTGAGACGGAAGATATCCTTCCTCCGTCAGGGCGATCCCCCCCCCGTCTGCTTACTATTTGGAGCTCGCTCAGTTGTATCAGGAATACGATCATTTTGATTTTCTCACTTTTTTTAGCCCTGTTGATAAGGCTATGCTCCGTGCTCGGTAGGATCGCAACCGGGCCTTTGAGTTTCTTCACGGTCTTCATCGGGATTTGGATCAGATTACTGTTTATATTTTGGGGCTTGTGTCGTTACCGTTCCTTCCAGAGATTTATAGCATTGTCCAACATGAGTTTGATCGTCGTCAGTCTCTTCTTCCCGACCCTGCTCCTGAGAGTTTTGCTCTAGCTGCTGGTACCCCTTCCTTGCTGGGGGCTCGTCCTGCCCGTGATTTTAAAATGAAGGGTACTGATAAATACCACCGTCGATCTCATAACATAAATTTAATATTATTTATCAACGCGCGAGCGTTGTTATTTTGATCGTGTGCATCATTATCATTCATCAGCGTGTGGTTGCCATTATTGGATCATGTCATCGTTGTTGGAAACAGAAACTGGCCTCAACGAGAGTTCGAACCCTGGGGTGTAGCTAACACCTACTTCTCTCAAGCCCAGACCCCTGACCAGACACAAGGAACAAAGAAACTGACCCTGGGCTATAGCACGGAGGTCCCTCCACTGACCCTGGAAGATCTCAGAGCGCTTTCCCTCCTTAGCCAAGTGCTGAGCTAAGGATACCTCAGAAAGCGCTGCAAGATTTCGGAAAATGAGAAAAGTTTGCCTTCTGACAGCCAAATTCCAAAAGTTGGTCTGCTAACAGTCAAATTCCGTTGTTCAAAAAGGCTATATGCAACCTAAAGTGGTATGTTAACAGCCAAACTCTGCTGTTCTGAGTAGTTAAATGCAGACCTCCAAGGGTATCTAGGTAATTTTACCTCTGGACCCTACTGGGCGGAAACCCTTCCGCTGATCCACTTTGGCTTCCCGCTCATCCAGGCGGAAACCCTTCTGCATGCCCTGTGGAAAGGCCAATATTCGGCTGAGTGCGAGTTTGCCTACCCCCACTCGCCTGCTCTTATAAGAGACATGGTCAAGTCCAAAAGCGTTGAGTGTGTTGAGTGGAAAGACTTCACTCAACGCCAGAGGCTAAACAGCGTGGAGACGATCACTCAACGCCAACTTTGAGGGCCTCCCGCTTACCCGGGCGCAAGCCTTCTCGTATGCCCCGGGAGGGAACCCTTCCGCCTATTCTTCTTGCCTGGCCCGATTAGCTTAAAGCTCACTCAAGTCTAGATCTCAGGCCCTTAGATCCTACTCGACGAATATGGGGTTGTACAATCGTTATTTTGATCGCGCATGTATCAATATTATTGTTGTCGCGCGATCGTCGTTATTTTGACTGCATGCATCAATATTATTGTCGTCGTGCGATCGTCATTATTTTGACCCCGCGATTGATGTCACACGATCGTCGTTATTTTGATCGCGCGCATCAATATTTATTTGTCACCGCGCGATCGTCGTTATTTTGTCCGCACACGCATCAATATTATTGTCGTCTTGCAATATTCGTTATTTTGACCGTGCATGCATCAATATTTATTTACCGTCGCGTAATCGTCGTTATTTTGATCGCACACGCATCAATATTATTGCCTCTGTGTGATTGTCGTTATTTCGACCACGCGTATTAATAGTTATTTACCGACACGTGATCGTCGTTGTTTCGACCGCGCATATTAATATTTATTTACCGTCGCGTGATCGTCGTTGTTTCGACCGCGCGCATTATTATTTATTTACCGTCACGCGATCGTCGTTGTTTTGTCTGCGCTCGCATTAATTTTTATTTACCATCACGCGATCGTCGTTATTTCGACCGCACGCACATTAATATTTATTTACTTTCGCGTGATTGTCGTTGTTTCGATCTCGCAAGCATTAACATTTACTTACCGTCGCGCGATCGTCGTTGTCTCGACCACACGTGTATTAATATTTATCTACAGTCGCGCAATCGTCATTGTTTCGATCGCCCGTGCATTAATATTTATTTATTATTGTGTCACCCCCTGAGACACGCAGAGAGGGGTCGCAAGGACGCACTCAAAATGATCCATAGCCATGTCGAGCATGATTATGCTTAGCAATCCACGAGTTGCCGGAAAAACGGAGCTTTTTTGAGAAGATTTCTATTAGGTTTTTGTTCAGTTGTCTGTCACCACAAGATCTGCTTCAGGTAGATCATGAAACCCTTCAGTCTTTTGATCAGGTGCCCAAAAATCAAATCAAGTCTTTTGATCAGCAGACTTGGAAGCAAGTGTTTGACTTTTGAAGGGAGTTATAACCCTGTACACAGTGGGATGAAAGAAAGATATTGTCTTCTCTGTCTCAAATCACTGAGGGAAGACTAGTGGATTTGATGATGTCAAAGCTCCCCCTGAGATGTTGAATGGTTCAGGAAAGAAGGAAGCTTTGATTCAGGGTGTAGGCCTTCAAAGTGATGTTGCTCTTCAGAAGCTTCTTGGACTGATTTTGAGTAGTTGTCCCGTAGAAGCCTGATGCAAATGATGAAGAACTCTGTGTATCTGAGAGTTGTGTTGTTCTTCACTAATTCACTGATTTGTTGTTGTTTCTCTTTCTTCTCTCTTACTGCTTTTTCATCTTCTGCATGTACTGCATAAATATCTCTATATCTTCTCTCAACATAATTAAAACATTTGAATTTACATTGTCTGCAATGGCTGAATCATTCCCGAGAATGGTAATTGTTTTGGGAATCAATTAGCATTAAATTCTGATTTAATCCATAATTAATGCAGCCTCCAAACGGCTATATTCATAAGAATATATAGCATTAAATCTGATAGCTGTAATCGTCTTTAATTAAGGCTTAATTAATTCTGTCATTGTAAATAATTCTGTCTGAATACTGCAAAGAAATCGTCAAACTGAATTTTAAAGCTTTCTTCAAACTGGGCTCGGAGTTCGTTGATCCTCAGCTCGGAGTTCGTTGAGCTCAGCTCGGAATTCGTCGAGCTGACTCAGAGATTTTGAACTGCATAATCTTTGAACTGAGTTTTACAACTTTCTTTGAGCTGAGCTCAGAGTTCGTTGAACTGAGCTCAGAGTTCGTTGAACTGAGCTCGGAGAATTTTTTTGAGCTGAATTTTTGAACTTCAAATATGAACTTCTCTGAAATTTTTCTGAAGCAGCAAACCTGGAAACAAACCTATGACCCATGACTATACATATTGGGTCAATCTAATCATCCTAATAGTGATCCTTGCCCAAATCAGAACTAGAGTTCCAACAATCTTCCCCTATTTGGTTGAGGACACTATTTACACAAAAACAAATAAAATACAAAGCAAAATAATCTGCCTGAATTATAAAAAAATTTCAGCAAATGTACAAGGGTGCTTTGAGAAATAAAATAAATAAAACAAATCTACTGTTGCAACCTCTAAAGCAATTTCCCTTTTATAAAATAAACAACATCCCCCTATACAGCCAATGATGTATCCTTTGTATTGGCTGAGACTATAACTTTTGATTATTATCAAATACCACTGCTCCTTTGTGGTAAGATAGGTCTTTTCCTACAAAGAGAGGTTAGGAGTTCTGGACCCAGATTACCTTGGGTCCTAGTTCTCTTTTATAATAATTGGAAATAAAAGAACATTCAGGTTGACTTTTATACCCTAGAGGATGAAATTTTATGGGTGGAATTATCCATTGAGAAAAGGGGTTAACAAATTTGTGTCTTTGATTATTGTTCTGATAGGAATTAAAATTTCTGTTTTGATATTTTGAGTTCGACGATTTTTGTTGAGTTCGTCGATCTGAGTTCGACAAAAAGTATTGATTTCGTCGATCTCGGTTCACAGAATGATAATAGTCATAATCTGTGTTTCACGATCGTCGATCTCTGTTCGACGAAACATGTTGATTTCGTCGAGCACCTTTTGTTGAGAAAACATACCCAAACTCTGGGTTCAGAGATCGTCGATCGCCGTTCGACGTATAATACTGCTTTCGTCGAGCTCGGTTCGACGAAATTTTTTGAACATGATTTTTCTAAAAATTCTTAACTTGTTTGGGTTTGTCATTATTATGCAAAACTTTAGTTAGTTTGTCTAAATCTTTTAACTTGTCTTTGCCTTTAACTGATTCAAAATAATTAATCTGTTCAAGAGCAATTTTCAAATTTTCTTTAAGTTTTATGTTTTCTGAAGAAGAATTATTTAATTTATCTCTAAGAAGTTTTATTTACTTCTCAGATTGGATCAAATGTTTACACATATTTTTAAAATCTTCTTTAAAATGATTTGAAGAAAAATCAAAGTAAGAGATTATCTGATCCTCTTCTGATTCAGATTCTGCTTCAGAGTCTGATTGTTCATCTGAGTTGCTGCAAGAGGCATTTATTGTCATTAGGCAAAATTCTTTTGCTCTTGACTCTTCTTCATCTTCAGTTGTACAGAAGGAAGCTTCAGAGTCACTGTAAGTTTCAGCTTCAAAGTTTCTTTCTTTAGCAGATCCAGCAACCATTGTTGTGAGGGAGTCCCACATATCCTTTGCTGATGAACATTCCGCAATTTCCTGAAAAATGTCATCAGACATTGATTGTGCAAAAATGTTCATTGCTTGTGCATCAGCAATCTTCAGCCTTTTTTGAGCATTTGTCCATTGAGATGATGGAACATCATTGATGTTTGTTGTTTCCATTGATTGATAAGGACCTGTCAAAATGGAATTAAAAATATTTTCATCAATGGAGTTCATATAAAGCCTAATCCTTGCCTTTCATAGTGCAAGCTTATCTAGATTGCACATAGTAGGCCTGGCGCTTGAAAACTCTTCATTTTTTGTCATGATAAACTCTTAAGTAATATAAGATCTATCAGATCGTTTTGGTTCAGGTGTTAGCATGTACAACCAAGAAAACCTCGCTTTGATACCAATTAGATTTTTGTTCAGGTGCCTGTCACTACAAGATCTGCTTCAGGTAGATAAGGAAACCCTTCAGGCTTTTGATCGGGTGCCCAAAAACTAAATCAAGTCTTTTGATCAGGAGACTTGCAACCAAGTGTTTAACTTTTGAAGGGAGTTATAACCCTGTACACAGTGGGATGAAAGAAAGATGTTGTCTTCTCTGTCTCAAATCACTAAGAGAAGACTAGTGGATTTGATGATGTCAAAACTACCCCTGAGATGTTGAATGGTTCAGGAAAGAAGAAAGCTTTGCTTCGGTGTGTAGGCCTTCAAAGTGATGTTGCTCTTCAGAAGCTTCTTGGACTGATTTTGAGTAGTTGTCCCTTGGAAGCCTGAAGAAAATGATGAAGAACTCTGTGTATCTGAGCGTTGTGTTGTTCTTCACTAATTCACTGATTTGTTGTTTCTCTTTCTTCTCTCTTACTGCTTTTCATCTTTTGCATGTACTGCATAAATATCTCTATATCTTGTCTGAACATAATTCAAATATTTGAATTTACATTGTCTGCAATGACTGAATCATTCCCAAGAATGGTAATTATTTTGGGAATCAATTAGCATTAAATTCTGATTTTATCCATGATTAATGCAGCCTCCAAACGGCTATATTCATAAGAATATATAGCATTAAATCTGATAGTTGTAATCGCCTTTAATTAAGCCTTAATTAATTCCACCAGCTGTAAGTAATTCTGTCTGAATACTGCAAAGAAATCGTCAAACTGAATTTTAAAGCTTTTTTCAAACTGGGCTCGGAGTTCGTTGATCTCAGCTCGGAGTTCGTTGAGCTCAGCTCGGAGTTCGTCGAGCTGAGCTCAGAGATTTTGAACTGCATAATCTTTGAACTGAGTTTTACAGCTTTCTTTGAGCTGAGCTCAGAGTTCGTTGAACTGAGCTCAGAGTTCGTTGAACTGAGCTCGGAAGAATTTCTTTGAGCTGAATTTTTGAACTTCAAATATGAACTTGCTCTGGATATTTTCTGAAGGAGCAAACCTGGAAACAAACCTATGACCCATGACTATACATATTGGGTCAATCTAATCATCCTAATAGTGATCCTTGCCCAAATCAGAACTAGGGTTCCAACATACAATTGAAAACCTAAGATCTACGCTCGGGAGGATTCGAGGAAGAACTCACCGAGTGTCTATGCATGCTACCCAATAGCCGCGTATGCGTCATTTGCCGGTTGCTACCGGCCATAGTCGGATCTCGCCGATCCGAATCTCGTTGGACGTCGTCGGAGCGGGTGTCAAACGCTTTGAGTGTGTTGGAGGATAAGTTTGTTTGAGGATGAAGAGGAGAGTTAAAGGCTCTTGGTTTTGGAGGGTATTGTCGGAAATGGAGAAGCTCGTGAGTGGAGGAGCTTCGGTCGAAATAATATTATTGTGAGTCTAACAAAACTGACTATGGTCAATTCTGAGATCGTTTGCTCGATTTTCCATTCTTTGGATAATTATGTTATTTAAAACTCACGCATGCGCTATAATTTCTTTGATTCTCATCGCAATTTAGTGCGGACAATTTCATTGAACTGGTGTTGGCTTCACGAGTCAAATAAAACTGATTGTGATGAATTTTGAGGTTGTTTGCTCAGTTTCGTCTTTTGGATAATTTGCGCTATTTAAATTTGTGTCCACGTTATAATTTTGCTGATTCTCATCGTAATCGAGCGCGGGCAGTTTTGTTGAACTCGTATAGGCTTCACGACTCTAACAAAACTGATTGGGGTGAATGTCGAAGCCATTTGCTCGATATCATCTTTTTGGATAATTCTGTTACTTGAACTCATATTTGTGTTATAGTTTCGACGATACTCATCGAAATTGAGCGCAGATAATTTTGTCCAACTCGTATAGGCTTCGTGAGTCTAATAAAACTGACTGAATTCGATTTTGTGGTCATTTGCTCAAAAGTCATATTTGAGGCGTCCTGTAATTCGAGGCGACCCGTTTGGCCAAGTTCATATATATGCATCGGAATGCGATGAAATGAACGTCTTTGAATTCATATTAGTCTTACAAGTGTAACATCACTGACCAGAGTCCATTCTGAACTCATTTGCTCAAAAGTCTATTTTAATCATTGTAACTCGGAATTCGTAGTAAACCAATTGTAATTGGTTCACCGTACCAACAAGGTCACTCTGGTCCCGAATAGGCTCACTGAGAGAGGTTGATTGAACCGGTTAGGTTCCCTAGGTGTCTCAATTGATCGGGTCAGAATTTTGGGATGTTGCACTACACCCATATAGATATATACATTTAAATACCAACAATATCATGCGTGCAATTGGTTGAAAGGGAATTATCGAGAAGCTAGGTTTCCAAAAACAAGAACTCTCTTTCAACCGGCCGCACGCATAATATAAAGGGGGGAATTAGATGAAGTGATCAGATGGCTCAAATCGGCTGATCACATAATATAAAGGGGGGAATTAGATTAAGTTCTTTTATGGCTGTCATATAAAAAAACTGAAATTTTCATCCGACCAAATCAGCAAGTAATATTTCACTTAATTTCTCCACGATCCTCAATCAAAGAAATAAGGGAATCTAATTTCAATTTATTTTCTGTCACGTCCATTAACATTTTCTTATGTCTCTCTACAATTCCTTCAAACAGAATGGCTTAGTGCTTTGCCTCAAAGTTGTCATGAAATCAACGTTTTGTAACTGTGCATATTCTTCGCAGATTGAGATGTCAGAGCTTCGTGGCCTGCTAACTGGAGCCACCAGGAAGAGTTTAGTACTTGTGGATGAAATTTGTAGGGGCACAGAGACTGCAAAAGGAACTTGCATAGCTGGTAGCATAGTTGAGAAACTTGATCACATTGGCTGCCTGGGTATTGTTTCTAGCCATTTGCATGGCCTTTTTTATTTGCCACTATATACAAAAAATGTCGTATTTAAACAAATGGAAATCGAGGTTGTCGACGGCCGCATAAGACCGACCTGGAAATTATCTGATGGAGTCTGTAGAGAGAGCCTTGCCTTTGAAACAGCCCAGGGAGAAGGCATTCCTGAAGTAATTGTTAGAAGAGCTGAAGAATTATATCTATCAATGGAAATGCAGTCTGATTCAGAAGCAATCTTTCGAAAATCTCAACCTGGTGAAAAAGAGTTTGTTTATGGTTTTTTGGAATTACAGAAACATGTTGAAAATGCTCTAACCTTAATTTGCCAGAAGACATTGATTGATATTTATAAGGAAAATGGCACATCAGAATTATCAGAGCAGGTATGTTTCAAAATTGGAGCAAGGGAGCAGCCTCCTCCTTCAACTGTGTCCAACTCATGTGTCTATGTACTCTTCAGGCCTGACAAGAAACTATATGTTGGACAGGTGAATGGAACTCTTATTTTCAATAGATGTTATTTCTCTAATATAAACATATTAGTTTATCTTTTATGTTTTTATCACACATTCATTTTTGCATTCTCATTTGTCAAACTTCTCATTAGTTTATCAATGACTTTTTTTTATTACCCACATTTCTCATTATCTTTATCTTCATTCTTCTGAATAATTTAGGTGTTTAACATACTCTCTGGTATATACTAGGCTGTAGCATTTTTTGGCTTCCCAAAAATGTATGGGAAGTGGTTATGTTTGTCTTTGAAAGTTTATTAAAAAAGACTTGAAAAACAAACATCCATAATAAATGTCACATTTTGACTGGTATCCCATTGGGATTTAAAACCTCGCACTTACACAAATTTATAACCTAACAAGATACTTCATAATGCAGACTGACAATCTGTCGGGTCGGGTCCGTTCACATCGGGCCAAGGAAGGGATGCAAAATGCAGAATTTCTGTATGTTGTTGTTCCAGGCAAGAGTGTTGCGTGCCAATTAGAGACTCTTCTCATCAACCAGCTTCCGGCTCATGGCTTCAAACTTGTCAACATGGCCGACGGAAAGCACCGTCATTTCGGCATGGCTAGGCTCTCTCAAATATCAAACTGTTTCCCGCAGAATCAAACGTGGTGTCACTGATTCACGTCAATGCTGTAATTCTTCGATGAGTCCGCCAATTTTGTGATGATTCCTCACTTTGATTTTTTATCATTTGCTCATTTTTGGGGGGGTTAGAATATGGTCATGATTGATGTAAATGGACTTTGTTAACAATGTCAAAATACTGATGGCTGCTTTCTGCGCAAAATTTCTATGAACAATTCCTGCAGATATTGTATCTATTCTCTATGGAAGTACTGTTAGGTGTTTTGAGAATCATTTTTTAACGTAAATCTTTTTTTAAAACGCAAGCATGGTATCATCATTTGGTAGGATTTTTTTGGAAATATATTTTGAATTATTTGGTAATTTTTTGATACTGTAATTTTCAATTTACAGCATCTTGTTTGTCATTTTTGATTTAAAATGCCCACACATGGTCATGGGGTATTGGGGTAACCCACCGTCTGTACTTCATTTGTGTAGCCCTCACTTATTTTTGAACATTCTGAATAACTTTTTCATCTTTTTAAATTACAAAATATATATAAGTTTATATTTCATATCATATTTTAAAAATAGCCCACTTAGAAGAGCACTCTGGTTGGGGTATTTTTGTGCAAGCATTTCATGAAATGTTAACTAAAAAATATATTCTCGATAAGCTGTGGTGAAAAAATGATTTTGAAATAATAATTTATAATTTCTCGCTAGCTATATTTGTGGGGAAATAAGAATACTGAAAGGCTAAGAACTCTCTTAACACGGCAATATTCTCTTATTATCGATTGTTTAATAATTTTTGTTGTTTGAACATAAAAAATTTCCAATATATTTAACATCTTTTTTACGTACAAATAAAAAAATGATCATAAATCACTCCAAAATATTGCCCCCATTTTAAAAAGAAAACACGAATGTTTCAAATATAAATAATTTACTCAAAATGGTTGTCAACCGAGCGCCTAAAAGCATTAATTTGGTGCATAATAAAGTATTAACTCAGGTCAGCTATAAAAGAGAAGAAAAACAAAAAAAATAATGTATATTAATGACCACTCATTATTTAAGCAGCAGCTACATAATTTTCTTTAGTAATTAGAATTTTAAGTGTGACTCGGTTTGATTTTAATCAAAAATAATATGATAACAAATTGAATAGTTTATAGGAAATTGAAATCAAAGTTCAAATGTAAGATCTATTTGAATGGAATTGAACCTCGAGAGTTCCCTTTCCCAGGGGGGGGGGGGGGGGGGGGGGGGGGGGGGGGGGGGGTCGTTCTAAACCCCCCTCCAGAGGGGTAAGGGGGGAGTAAAGTGCGGGGTGCACTTTGCGATAAAATGCGGGGTGCACTTTGCGATAAAGTGCGGGGTGCACTTTGCGATAAAGTGCGGATAAGCCCGGGGTGCACTTTACAATAAAGTGCGTGCATCCAATGGCCCGCGTGGATGCACACACACATCTCAAAACAGACACATCAATGTGTGGGCATCTATGCGGACCGTTGGATGTCTGCACTTTACCGCCCCTTTACCCACCCCCAAAGTCTATCAAGGCTTGTGTATAATCTCCATCAACCATCTCTTTCTTGGCTACCAAACCCATCCAATTTATCCTCCAATTCCCCCCCACCCCCCCCCCCCCCCCCCCCCCCTGCCGGCATACAACCCATCCACAACCCGACGACTTGTTCTCACCTTCTAAACCGTCAACTTTACATCCTAATGTCTAGGGGCGGGTCTAAGGGTGGCCGGGTTGGAGCCTGGGTCCTCCCAAGAATTTAAAAAAAAATGATTAGTGAATTTGAAATTCTCCGACAATAAATTTTGACTACTTATGTCACCACCAAGATTCCCACCAAGATCACCATCATTACCTAGCACATGCCAATTCCCAACACACGTTATTGATCTGCAAGCCAGATGGTTCCTGCCATTTCTCCATCGACCATCTATCCATCAACCACCATTAGAATCAAAAAAAAAACCATTCCTCGCCTTAACCAAATTCGCAACCGCCTTCTGCAGCTTACTATGGCTGCCACAAGAACAAGCCTTCCACATTTCAAGTGGTAATAATAAGACATTTCTAGCATCTCTCCGCTATATTTATAACCTTAGTTGATGGCATCATAGTCCAAAGCCCCGACAGGAGGCCGACCACCTGGAGACTGGAGTACATCATAGTCCATAGCCCCGGCAGGGGGCCGACCACCTGGAGACTGGAGTACATCGCCAATGCAGTATGGAGGGACTCCTTGTGGCCACACTCTATGCAAGACCTGCAAGCTTAGAAACCATCAGTTTGAGAGAGAGTTGCAAGATCGTTTGGGGATATGCAATACACAAACAAATCAATCAAAAATAAAACAATAAAAAGGCAATTTTACTGTGGGCATCCAATCTGTAAAAAAACACGAGACGATCGCAGTCCAACACGAAAATTCGTCACTAAAGATGTGTAAAATAAACAGAACAATATAGGTTTTCTCTTCTCGATCTACACAGGACCTCCACCGCGTCGCCACAATATAAAATTATACATTATAATTAACAAAATGACAAGTTACCAACGGAGCAAATGAGACGTATTGGAGAAATCCTCTCTGTTGAGCGTCCTCGAACTTCTTGCAGTCCAATCTAGATCCACATTGGGTAGCGAGACCTTCCTCGTCAACGCCATCAAATGATGCTCAAACAGTGACAAGAGAACGAGAGGGAGATCACACGATCTCCTCTTCCTCCTTCAAAAAGAAAAAGCCAAGACAATGATCCAGTAACGGAACTGCAATCCCATGGTTATCCTTGACTTGGACTGAGAAGAAACTGCCAGGATCTCAGTCCCTGCTCCTTCCTCAGTCTGGACAGGGATAAAGCAAACGGAGGCTTCCCGGGTAACACACAGTGGCCGGATCTCCTCCTCTCAAGGCAGATAGAAACAGGCATGAGTTCTTCTCAGCCCAAACAGATCTTCCAGTGAGCGGCTACTCCAATAGCCTGGATCTCCACCGATTGCCAGAAAACAGGATGTTCGGCAAGGCTGCCTTCCTCGGCCTGGACAGTGGGAGCAGCGCAGCAACTCCAATCCATGACTTCCAACTCCCTCGGCTTCACGCACGATATAGTTGGGAGATGAATATAGCTTCGTCTTTGCCAAGAACCAAACACTGGCAAGTCACGAGTCAGGCGAAGGGGCTTCCTTCCATCAAAACTTGGTTGAACGGCTCTGAATAAAGTTATCTCAAAATAGCAAGTCACGAGCCCGTTGTTCGAGCCCGATGGTTTTCACCGCATCAGATGGGAACCATACCCAACAAATCTCTCATTTCACAACAATGGGGTGGAAACCATCATTCCAGCAATCCTCACATAATGTTCAAACTTCCCCTTAGACAATGGCTTCATAAGCATGACAGCTCCATTAACATCAGTGTACACTTTTTGCAAGCCTAGCTCCTTCTACTTCAAAACATCACACTCAATGGTATCGTGTATCAATGTGCTTAAACCTCGAGTGAAAGGTGGAGTTCTCCCCCCAAATAAATCGCACTTTGACTGTCGCATAACTGTGCATATTGCTCATGAGTAAAACCAAGCTCCTTGATAAACCATTTCAGCCTTAATGATAGCAATGAACTATGTCTCCGTAGTTGACAGTTCAACGCACTTCTATAGCCTCGACTATCATGAAACGGCTCCCCTGATAAACAAGATCATGTACCTAGAGGCCGAGCTCCAATAGTCCAAATCTCCAGTCATATCAGCATCGATATGCCTCAGCAACTCTGGCTCACTATCTCCAAACCTCAACATCAGCAACTCTGGCTCACCATCTCCAAACCTCAATGTCAAATCCGATGTCCCATGTATGTACCACAAAATCCAATTTACAGCGCTCCAATGTTCTCTCTCGGGATTGGAAATAATTCCTACTAATTGTGCTAAGAGTGTGTGTTATATCAAGGCGGGTGCAAACCATGGCATACATAATACTATCAACTGCAAAATCATATGGAACCGTCTACATCTCCTTTGCCCCCGAAAGTGTGCTCTAGCATTAGTTACCAGTAAGTCTGAATTGAGGAGCAAGCGGCCTGCTCACTATTTTTTGCCGGATCCATATCAAAATGTTTCAACGTCTTTCGGATGTACCTCTCATATGATAACCAAAGTAATATGGAGTTTGTCTCTCTGAATATACATCCTTAGGATGGACTTCGATAGTCTTTCATCACCAATGTAGAGCTCAACTGTCGCTTCAACTCAACAATGAGTGCAGTGCTCTTACCAGTTATCATTGTGTTGTTGACATATAGGAGTAAGATAATAAAATTCTTTGGAACATACTGCTCACAAATACGCAGTGTTCAAATGTGCTCCTCCTGAAGTCGATCTGCGTCATAAAGCATTGAACTTCTTGCACCACTATCGCAGGGTCAGCTTCAAGCCATACAGATTCTTCTTCAAGCAACAGACTAGACTCTCCTTCCCTTTCACTATGAATCCCTCAGATTGCTCTATATAAATCTCCCCATCAAGATCGTCGTGTAGAAAGACGATCTTGGCATTTATCTGCTCAACCTACAGATCTAGCCTGCAGCAAGGTCATGAACAACTCGAATTGATGACACCTTCACTATAGGATAAAAAATCTCATCGAAATTAAGTGGGAAGGACAAAACAGGAGTGCAGCTGGAGGGAAAGGTTGCATCAAGGCTGGGAAGAGTTGAGGTCGAAACGGGAGGCATGCATCTCTGCGAAAAGCATCGATCGCGCCAAGAGACGAAAAGAGAGAGAGACAAGAAGGAACGAGATGGACTGGGAGACGAGTGCAGGAAGGAGGGCTCATCGTCATGCTGGAGTGGAACTATAAGCTGGACTGTGGTTTGTTGCAAGCAATAGAGAAGATCCAGTTGAGGAGCACTCGGCTGGGAGACGCATACAGGAAGGAGGGTTCGTCGTTGTACTTGAGTAAAACTGTGAGTTGGAGCACGGGTTTGTCACTAGCATCCGGGAGGAAAGAGATCCGATCGAGGAGCCCTCGGCTGGGAGACGCGTACAGGAAGGAAGCCTCGTCGTCGCACTAGAGTGAAACTGTGAACTGGAGAGTTGGTCTATCGCCAGTTGTCGGGAGGAAGGAGATCCTGTCGAGACGCATCGTTAAGTTGTCGTCCAACCCACTTTTTGGAAGCTTGAAGCGCGCCATCCAAACGGAAGAAGCGTGCAGGGACTACTAGAATGGCTGGAGCGTCGTGGAGGTCACGGAAGCGGCAGAGCGGCACCGGGTCAATTGATTGCAGTAAGGGAAAGAAGAATTGAAAGAGGAGATTTGATTTGTTTTCCGAAGAGGATCGAAAGTCTCTGATACCAAGATGTTATGGGCCTATTTGGGGCTTCGTTGGAGGTGATGGAAGAGGCGGAGATACAAGGGGAGTCGAGCTCTACCGACAGAGAATGCGAGGGGAGGAAGAATGGGAGCCTTGCTCAATCCTAACCCTAAAATTGAGGAAGAAGTGAGACTAGAGAGTGATGTAGGGAACTTAGGCTGGAGTGAACTCCTAAAACATTTGCTAGTGACGTGGGGGATGGACTCCTAACCAATGACTATATGCGAGATGAAATTAATCAGACGTTAAATTAATTTAAGCAACAAATCAACATATAAATCAATGCATTCATTTAGAGCAAGAGAAACGATTTCTATTCAGCAATTTAGGCAATAGCGTTCCTCCGCACGGAGGGCTAATTCTAGCGCGCGGCGAATGAAGCGTCCTGCAATGCAAGAGATTCACAGGCGAAAATAACGTGCTATAATTCCGTCGAACACAAGTTCCACAACGTGCACAACATGTATTAAACCATCAACAATAAAATCCACATAAGCAAGTACAAAGCGCTGAATTAAAATTCGGGCTGCAGGAAAATATGTAGATCTGAAATTTCGGAGGCTTGGATGGACTTCCGGGTGGTGTGGAGACGAGATCGGGCAAGGGGAAAGGTGGATCCACGTGGGGGAATGAAAGGGCTGCTGTTTGGGGGGGAAAAAGGGGGCGTTTTTTGGTCGGCTGGGCTGGATCCAAGGGATCGGCCCAGATCTGGCAGCAGGATGCTGGGGGGTTGCTGGGGGGGCAGCGGTGTGGGCCGGAGGGGCTTTTGCGGGGGGCTGCTGGTGGGGAAAGAGGAGGGGTGGCGGTAGGGGTTGTGGGACGGCGGCGTGGGGCTTGCAAGGGGGAAAATGGAGGAGCGGTGGGCTGTCTGGGGGTTTAGGGTGGCCGGCGGTTAGGAGTATAAGGGAAGGCTGGCGGCTAGATCCGCAAGGAAGAGGCGGGGCTGCTGGTAGAGGAAGAATGGCACGAGAAAAGAAGGAACCTTACCAAGGAGTCGGCACCAAGGGACTCCACGGCGTCGGCACCGCGGAATGACCACCGGAAGCGAGGAAGATGACCTTCTCCTAACTTTCAGCAATGATATTCCTGCAGCCCTAACACATATATTTATAGGAGAATGGAATTAGGGCAACCGGAATCGACGGCTATGATTGGCGGGGTTCCGATCCATAAGTACATGAAATAAAGTCCAAAATATAAAATGTCATATATGAAACTGAGTCGAAACGACGAGCCGGAACATCCGCGGTGGCGGATCGCCGGTCGATCAAGCCCGTCGACGCAAATATACGAAGGTGGGGCCCGCCTTGCGCCGAGATGCGCCCGATGGTCCCCCCCAACTCACCCCGACTGAAAAGCCTTCATCTCCGATGAATGGAGACGATCGTACTGTAGTCGAAGTTCGGGAGCGAGTTGATCAAGCTCAGCAGCAGCATCCAAGTATCGTCGGAAGAAGAACGTCCAAACCAGCGAACCAAGTAGCGGCACACGGGTCCGTCAGTGGAAGGGACGAACTCATGTGCAATGATCTCTGTAATCTGCTCGACCCTCAGCTCTCGGGAGAAGTGGTCGGTGATGGTGGTGGTGTCACAGGTGAAGCCACAGGTGGTGAACTCGGGGGAAGTGGGAGTCAAGGGGAGGCTGGGTGGTGGAGAAGGGTGGTGGAGACGGGGGTGGTGTAGAGCTCGGGAGGCCGCCAAGGTAGGGATCGGGGTACTCGTGGAAAGTAAGGTGTCAGGTGCTCAATATTGAACACAGGGTGGATACCCATGCTCGTAGGAATGTCCAGCTCGTAAGCATTCAACCCGATTCGCCTCAAAACAGTGTAGGGCCCAATTCGCCTGGCGCTCAGTTTCTTAGCAGGCCCCTGAGGGAGCCGCTCCGCACGAACTCGCACCATCACCTGTTCGCCAACCAGAAAATGTTTCTCCCGCCTATGTCTGTCTGCCAGTTTTATAATGTTCGTTGCTTAAATGATTTTACGCCTGATAGACTCATGCAACTCATGCAGGTGACGTGTGAAGGACTCAGCAGACTCACTAGGACGTGACTCAGTGGGACTGGTAGAAGATCAATAGGCTTCCTAGGGTCATAAACCTGACACTACCTGAAACGGGTTCAGACCAGTCGACCTATTGATGGAACTATTGTATGCAAACTCCGCAATAGGGAGCACCGAGTCGCAACTAGAGGCGTGCTCTCCAACTAGACATCTCAGCAGGCTACCTAAGCTTCTATTCACTACCTCGGTTTGACCGTCCGTCTGAGGGTGGTATGCGGATGAGAACTTAAGAGTAGTTCCTGTTTCCGCCACAACGTCTTCCAAAAATAACTAACGAACCGCACGTCCCAATCGGACACGATGGACTTTGGGAGACCGTGTAGCCTAAAGACCTCGCTCATAAATAAGGCCGCGACGCGGGAGCATCTGCGGTCTTGCTACATGCAATGAAGTGCGCCATCTTAGAGAACCGGTCGACCACAACAAAGATAGAATCGTGTTTCCGCAGGGTGCGCGGAAGTCCCAGCACGAAGTCCATACTAATGTCCTCCCAAGGACGGTGGGGAACAGGTAAAGGAGTGTATAGACCCGTGTTCTGCTTTGTTCCCTTGGCCGTTTGGCACACACGGCAGTGTCGAACGATACGAGCCACATCTCTCTTCAGACTCGGCAATAGAAACGATCTTCTACTATAGCAATCGACTTATCTCGCCCAAAGTGGCCGGCGGCACCCCCGGCGTGTAGTTCCCAAACTAAATAGTCACGATATGAGGTATTGGGCACACAAGCGGGAGCCCCGGAACAAGTACCTATCAATGACCCGAAACCCTCAACAGGATCTGGAGGGTCCCTCGATAATGCGGTGTAGGTCTCAGCAAAATCTGGACAAGTGGGATAGTCCAAAATCCACCCTCTCGAACCCATCCACCTGGGCCCTCAATGTGTGAAGTAGAGAGACTCGACGACTGAGTGCGTCGGCGGGTTTGTTCTCAACACCGGCGCGATGTTTGAGAACGTAGTGGAAATCCTGTAAATCTCTACCCACTTCGCATGGCGATGACTCAGCTTCCTCTGGGAGTCGAGGTAGCGTAGGGCTTGGTGATCCGAATATAGCACAAACTCACGGGGAAGGAGGTAGTGTCTCCAATACCGCAAAGACTGGACAATAGCATAAAATTCTCGATCGTAATTCGAGTATTTTTGCTTGGCGTCATTCAGTTTCTCACTAAAGTAAGAAACCGGGTGTCCCTCTTGACTTAACACTCCTCCAATACCCACACCCGATGCATCGCACGCGACCTCGAAGGCCCTACTAAAATCGGGGAGTCGCAGAACGGGGGCGGACGTCAGCTTATCCTTAATTTCTTCAAATGCTCGAGTGGCCGCGGCGGTCCACTGGAAATCTCCTTACGCAGGCAGCTAGTAAAGGGGGCCATGATCGAGCTAAAACCCCTAACAAATCTCCTATAAAAGGTAGCCAGTCCATGAAAGCTACGAGCCTCATGAATGGTCGAAGGTACGGGCCACTCACGGATGGACTGGACCTTCTCAGGGTCAACTGACACGCCTGAGGAGGAGATAATAAAATCCCAAGAAGTGGACGGACTCCGATAGGAAGGAGCACTTCTTCAGATTGATAAACAACTTCTCCTTTCGGAGAATATCGAATAGGAGTCTCAAGTGCTCAAGGTGATCAGGTTCAGTGTGGCTATAGATCAAAATGTCGTCAAAGTAAACGACTAGGAACTTGCCCATATAGGGCCGCAGAACCTGGGTCATGACTCGCATAAACGTGCTCGGGGCGTTCGAGAGCCCAAATGGCATGACCAACCACTCATACAGACTGTCTTTCGTCTTGAACGCCGTCTTCCACTCGTCTCCCTCGCGGACCCTAATCTGGTGGTACCCGCTTCGGAGATCGATCTTCGAGAAGATCTGAGCTCCGGACATCGTGTCTAATAGGTCATCTAGACGAGGGATCGGGAAACGATACTTCACAGTAATCTTGTTGATAGCTCTACTATCAATGCACATGCGCCAACTTCCGTCCTTCTTAGGGGTAAGAAGGGCGGGGACGGCACATGGACTCAAGCTCTCGCGGATAAACTGCTTCCGAAGAAGCTCATCAACCTGCCTCTTGAGCTCAGCGTGCTCAACGGGATTCATGCGATAATGTGGCAGATTGGGGAGCGAGGCCCCCGGGACTAAGTCTATAGCGTGCTGGATGTCCCGCAGAGGGGGTAACTCATCAGGAGCTCCTCTGGCATAATGTCCGCAAACTCATCTAGTAACGGTCGCACGGCAGGGGAAACCTCAGGTGTAGGGCAATCAGAAGCCATAGTGGCTGCCACTACATACATGATACCAGCATCAGTGCTATCTCTCAGAAACTCACTACGCCTCAGGATATGCACGGGTCTCGAAGCAATCGTGCTAGTGGACGGCTCGACCCGGCCCTTGGGCCTCTCTCTGGGCTGGTGGGGGATAAGGTGATCTTCCGCCCCTTATCATAGAAGACACACGTGTTCGATCGACCGAAGCACGTGACATCGCGATCAAATAACAAGGGCGGCCCAGCAGGACGTGGGCGACATCCATAGGGATGACATCGCACCAAACTCGGTCCTCAAAAGAAGCTATGGTGATCGGAACGAGACAGCGCTGGGTAACCTGGATAGCTGTCTTATCAACCCAGATGACACGATAAGGATGTGGGTGAGGCTCCGCTTTCACCTGCATACGGTCTAGACCCTTCTGGGCCACGATGTTCACGCAACTCCCGCTATCAATAGCCAACTTGCAGGGGCCGCCTGCACTCGGGAAATACGTGTAGAAAATGGTGGTGCGGCGCCAATCCTCATCAGCTCGTGGGGTATGCAGAAAGCGCTGACCACTCCCACCTCTAACGATCGCTCAGCGTCGCTCTCCCAGCCCTCCTCAACGGTGGCAGTGACCTCCTCAGTAATCTCCACATCACCCTCTAAATCGGGCTCCTCGTCCTCAACCAACAGACTACGTGTGGGGCAGTGGGCCGCCACGTGTCCTCTACCTCCGCACCTAAAAACATGTATACCCCCAGGCCTCTGGCCCTCGGTAGCGACAGCCTTCCCCTTCAAGTCAGGAGTGACTCGGGGGGATGAGGTGGCTGCAGCAGTCTGGGCGGGAGCGGGCTTCCTAAACGTTGACGAATCCGTCCGGGAAGGAAACTGCTTCGTACTAGGGGCACGAAGGTACTGCTCATACTCTAGAGCGAGCTGGAATATTTGATCTACAGTCTCCAAGCGATGGGGAATCAGCTCTCTCCGGAGATCCGAGCGGAGGCCAGCCTTGAATCGAGAGGCGGTGGCAATAGGCTCCTCCGAGATATCGCTCCTAACAACTAGCTCGTCGAATCGAGCCATATATTCGGCCACCGTAAGCGTTCCCTGACGCAAGTTATGTAATTGCTCGAATAACTGATCCCGGTAGGACGCAGGGAGGTACTTCTCGCTCAGTCTCTGCTTCATCTCTCCCCATTGGTGATAGGGTAATAACCGTCACGCTCTAAGGATCTCTCGACACTAATCCAATATACCTTGGCCTGCCCGACTAACTTCATCTTGGCGAGCCGGACACAACGCTCATCACTCATGTGTACCAGTCAAAATAATGATCCATGTCCAGGAGCCAATCACTAAAGGCCTTTGGATCCAGGCGACCATCGAATGTCGGGGCATCGAGGCGAATCCTACGGGTGATGTCAAAACCGCGATCACCTCTCCGCGGGTCAGGATACTCATCAGGATCGTCGTCCCGGTCATAGTCGTGCCGAGCGGCGGGGGCCCGCGCTCACGTCGACCCGGCGGGTAATACTCGTCTCGACGATGGTCACGGCGATCGTGTGGAGGGACATGGTCCTCAGGCCAGGATAACGTGGCATGCGGTAATCTTCCCGCGGGGGCGGGGGTCGGCCACGTGCTGGCTCGGATTCCGCCACGCAGGCGGGGTGGGGACTCTCACGGGGACCTCACGATGGTAGCGGTCTGCCGGTGGCGGATCATCTCTGACTCGCTGCCCGCGACGGGGAGACTCTCCCGGGTCACCCGCGATCTCATCGTCATGAAGGGAGGGGGTATCTCTAGCGTGCTCTATCAGATCTAGACGACGAGTCACCGCGGCGATATCGTGACGCACATTCTCGAACTGGGTACCCATTGCGTCAAAGCGTTCTAGAATAAGACGCTGGAAGTCGGTGGTAGCGGTACTCGAATTCGAGCCCGCTGCCGGTCGTTGGCGACTGGTGGATCTACCATGCTTCTAAATGTCCTACCACTACGGAGCATGCACAATGGCCCAACTTGGGCTCTGATACCAACTGATGTAGGGTAGGCTGTGGAGTGAACTCCTAAAACATTTGCTAGTGACGTGGGGGAATGGACTCACCTAACCAATGACTATATGCGAGATGAAATTAATCAGACGTTAAATTAATTTAAGCAACAAATCAACATATAAATCAATGCATTCATTTAGAGCAAGAGAAACGATTTCTATTCAGCAATTTAGGCAATAGCGTTCCTCCGCACGGAGGGCTAATTCTAGCGCGCGGCGAATGAAGCGTCCTGCAATGCAAGAGATTCACAGGCGAAAATAACGTGCTATAATTCCGTCGAACACAAGTTCCACAACGTGCACAACATGTATTAAACCATCAACAATAAAATCCACATAAGCAAGTACAAAGCGCTGAATTAAAATTCGGGCTGCAGGAAAATATGTAGATCTGAAATTTCGGAGGCTTGGATGGACTTCCGGGTGGTGTGGAGACGAGATCGGGCAAGGGGAAAGGTGGATCCACGTGGGGGAATGAAAGGGCTGCTGTTTGGGGGGGAAAAGGGGGCGTTTTTGGTCGGCTGGGCTGGATCCAATGGGATCGGCCCAGATCTGGCAGCAGGATGCTGGCGGGTTGCTGGGGGGGCAGCGGTGTGGGCCGGAGGGGCTTTTGCGGGGGGCTGCTGGTGGGGAAAGAGGAGGGGTGGCGGTAGGAGGTTGTGGGACCGGCGGCGTGGGGCTTGCAAGGGGGAAAAGGGAGGAGCGGTGGGCTGTCTGGGGGTTTAGGGTGGCCGGCGGTTAGGAGTGCTAAGGGAAGGGCTGGCGGCTAGATCCGGCAAGGAAGAGGGCGGGGCTGCTTGGTAGAGGAAGAATGGCACGAGAAAAGAAGGAACCTTACCCAAGGAGTCGGCACCAAGGGACTCCACGGCGTCGGCACCGCGGAATGACCACCGGAAGCGAGGAAGATGACCTTCTCCTAACTTTCAGCAATGATATTCCTGCAGCCCTAACACATATATTTATAGGAGAATGGAATTAGGGCAACCGGAATCGACGGCTATGATTGGCCGGCGGTTCCGATCCCATAAGTACATGAAATAAAGTCCAAAATATAAAATGTCATATATGAAACTGAGTCGAAACGACGAGCCGGACACATCCGCGGTGGCGGATCGCCGGTCCGATCAAGCCCGTCGACGCAAATATACGAAGGTGGGGCCCGCCTTGCGCCGAGATGCGCCCGATGGTCCCCCATCAGAGAGAGAGGGGAACTTAAAGGGAGAGAAAAAAATAGATTCATTAATAATGATTCATGGACCCCTGGAGTCCCTTAAATAGAAATTACAAGACTTCAGACAATTACCAAAATACCCTACATGAAATAAAAGACATGAAACATCATAATAATCTAAATAGCGACACTAAAAATTGACGACACTAACATGACAAATTAATAATACGTGTATAAAATTAATTGATAACGAGGACTATTGTGGGTCCATATCAAATTCATCCATCTTCATCAAGACTTGATCGAACGGCCGTGGATAAAGTTATCGCAGAATAGCAAGGTGCAAGCCCGTCGTGAGAGCTCGATGGGTTCTCGGCATCTGATGGGAACCACACCAAGCAAGCTAAGAACTTTAAAAAGTAAGATTAGGCTCTTTTTGGACCTCAGACTTAACAGCTTTTCGTGTTCGCAGGAAGCGCTTTGAATTGTTTTTTTTTCGTGAATCGTCATCTTCTTCTCCTTTCATCTTGTGACAGTGTGTCTCCTCGTGATCGTGGTCCTCACCTCCTGCTCCTAGCCGACATTTCCGGCATTGTTCTTCACTCGCCAGCCTGCTACACAGTCAATAATTTCTTCCTATTTATTGTACCCTTCTACTCCACTATCATTTCGTCCATCTCCCGTTTATTCATCAATATCATATTTGTTGCTTGGTGAGTTTATCCGTTCCTCCCTCTTGATTCCTTTTTTTCCTACTATCAATCCCAAATCAGTAGACTGATCTGAAAGCATATCTGTAGATAGAGGAAATTATGCAGATCTGTATATAGAACCATTAAAATGATATGATTTCTTATTTGTATGTAGAGTTCAGATTTCAGATTTTTGATAGGTCTTGACTTGTAAAATTTCTTGGACCTGCAGAATTATACTGAAATATTTTATGTACTATGATCAGTCAAACAGTCCATGCCAATTACAGTGTTGTATTAGTTTTCTATTGAAAAAAAACTAAAAATGGGTCGATTTATACAATTTTTTGAGAATGAACGTTAGCCTTTTTAAAAAAATTTATATTATTTACAAATTTATGAATAATAAGGGGGTGTTTGAATCATTTAAAATTAAACAGCTACTACGAAGTTATTCTTTCAAATAGAAGTGCAAGCAGTTCGGTTTGGTCAGTTTGGACCTAAACGGAAACCAAACCAAAAAAGGTCAGTTATTTTCCCCAAACCGAACATGAACCTAAACCTAAACCAGTAGGTTCGGATCAATAATCGGGGCGATTTGAGGTGATTTTTCGAGGTAGTTTTTTGGTTTTATTATAATAATTTTGGAGCACAAAATGATATTAATATTGTTTATATTACACATCCTATAAGGTGATATTAACAATTAGCAAAAACCTACATGGCATGGCAACCCAAATATTACTGGCATAATTGCATAAGAAAAATAAATATTGAGGCATGATATTTATTAATGCTTAAATGATATGCAAAAATAGAAAAATTGAGTTGGCCGGCAAGAATCAAAATATAGGGAAAAACCTCTCTATTACAGCATACAAACAATCAAAACAGCATTTATATAATCAAATGAAAAAAGATGTATGCAAAAACAGAAACCAAAAGGTACAATGCATTTGCATTGACCAAGCATAATTTGGGTAAATAAAGTTATTATGCAACTATGAAAATCTCAGAAAAAAAAATTTATAAGAAAAATTAGCGAACAGACTAACCCGACTACAGAACTAGATGAGTGAGCCAGTGAACATAACCAAAACAATGGGATTCCTTGGTTTTTAAAAATCAACATTTCCACCAAATCGAAAGAAGGGGGGTTATCCTAAAGGAAAACCCGCCCATACACCGAACCGGGCGGTTCGGTGTGGATTTTGGTTCAATTTGGACAGTTTGGTTGGTTGAGTGGTTTTGGGATTTTCATGCACACCCCTACTTCCCCCTACTTCTAAACAGACAAACCTTCAACTCCATTCTGAACAGAACTGAAAAGGAGATACTCAAGGCAGTGTTTTCCAACCGCAGGTTCCCGACAGCTGCTTTCCCACCACTGTTTCCTGCCACAGCTTTCCCACCACTGTTTCCTGCCACAGCTTTCCCACCGTCACCATAGTCCCAAACAAAGCCTGTTTGCAAAATTATAGGTTGTGCTCATCTATCTTTTGAAATTACAAAAACTTCTCATGCAAACATGTTATGAATGTAAACATACAGGAGCTGTTTTGGTAATTTCAAAAAATAGATGGGTGCAACTTGTAATTATGCTAACTCCTAAGGGATATTTGGGAAATTACTAGAATATATATACAGAGTGAGAAGTGACAGTAACCACAGAAATGGAACAGAAACATACCAGTTATAGGGTGACAAAGGTTCAAACGGTGGAAAGCTAGTATGAATCCTAATTCCATTCACCATCATAAATAGACTTCTCTTTGTCGGGCTACTAAAGGTATTCAAATAATGTGTAAAGGGTTACAATGTTACAGCAATGAGATAAAGTAAAATATGACACACCACAAAAATGCGAGTCAAGAAGCATTTAATAAGGTTAAAACAAAGAAATCTTGCCAATGTGAATTTGATCCAGCAATGTTAGCTTCTTTCGCTACATGTATATGAAAACAGATAACTATTGCAGAAGTAGAAAATCAAGTAATTATGTTATAAGCGGAGAGGATCAGTGGTGAAACTAAAAACATATGAAAACACATATTCAGGTTTTGTATACAAAAAAAGTTTATTGGTGTCATCATCAACAATACTATCACAGAAATTTGAATCCTGCTTCATGAATCCTCATTTCCCAACAGAGATAAGTGAAGCGCGACTTAGACAAAGAGGAGAAGAAAGAGATTTGAGGGAAGTCCAAGGAGTCTTGGCTGGAGGCATTCAAAATCTCAAAAAATTGGTTCTTATCAAGCGTTGTTCAAGGGGTTAAATCTATCCTATGCAAATCAACTTTAACAACTTTCATAATTCTATACATCTACTGCGTAATCCTCCAAAAACACACTCTCACTCTCTATTCATCTACATTTCCAACCAAATTAAACTTATTTTATACTATGTCTCCAATTATTTATCTAACACAATTATTCATTACTTCAACTTTTCTAGCTTTGTCGCACATTCATCTTATCATTCTCGTTTCCACCACACTCCGCTTAGATTGTAACTACTTTGTTAATGTCGACATTCAAATGCATATTGCAGAGGCACTGCTCTATTTGAACCACTCAGCCTAAACTCTAAAAAATTATATCCTCATCTATCTCATAATGGCACTAGTAATCATTAAAAAGATGTAGAAAATGAATGTATCATAATGTCATATGTAAATGTGATAAGTGTAATGTGATCGAGATCAAGATCAAGAAATTTCTTAAAATACATTGAGAATGCAATGGTGGAGGCAATTACCATAAGAAGGAAATGGCATTACCAAGTAGATGGGATGGGGAAAACATCGGGGAATATGGACAAGGAGAATCACAAGATTACCATTAGTCTGCTCATCCATTCCAAGCATTTTCCAAGTAGATAATTCTCCAAAAAGAGCATTATGATACAACGAAAGCGGCGCCTTCTAGTGGATAGTTACAGCGTCAACTTTCCAACCCATTCGTCTACAACCCCATAATCTATGCTCAGCTCCCTCAGAGGAGGTATATTTTCCATTGCAAAGATCATAAGATGGGGATACGAGACATTGTAGTGATCATACAGAACAAATTGCAAGAACACATTTGGGCTACAACTGTGGCTTAAGTAGCAGGCAATGTTCCTTGCCCTCGAGACGTCTATAGAGAAGCCCAAATCTGGCAAATACGGCAAATTTTGTGGCATGTAGTCCGAGAAAACATCAGATATATCTCCCCATTCGGCCCATCTTCCGGGAAATCGATTGGGATAGACCAAGCTTTCTCCGGCCTGAGAGAGCAGCTCTGTTTGCTGCTTTGTGAGCACTATTCCGCTGAACTCGCATATGAAAGTCCCAGCTCGAATCAAATCCATGGAGCGAACACCCCAACCGGTCTCGTTGGACCTGAACACCTCCAGCCAGTGCTTCAGCCCCTTCTGGGTGACACGATTTGGGCAGGTCGGAGGACAGTGGCAGGCATTGCCACACTCATAAATCAGTGGCTTCCCTCTCAAAAGAACTCCATTGCCACCATAAGGAAATTCGCCTCCATTCAAAGTTGCACAGTAGCAATTAGTAGAACAGTTTACCTTGCACTCACACCCACCATTGCCCTCTCCATGAAACTTTCCCTGGATATCTGGAGGATAAATTGGGTGAGGAAGGTACTCAAAGTGCAAAGGATCTTGATCATCATCGAGGTTATTAAACAAAGAAACCGGAAAATTCTCCCTCCCCGTCGAGATGTCGTTGCAGAAGAAACCAGTCTTCCTCACGCTCAAAGAGCTCACTCTCAAACTAACTGCCAGCTTGAGCATTGTGCTGCCCATCTCCTCTTGTCCCTCAATTCTCAAAAGTTTGTACTTATAAACACCAAAGCCAGATTTTCCAGCATCCATCCAGCAATCAGAGACTTTATAGAGACCGTCATAGACGTAAACCTTGCCAGTCGGGCTCTGATCGAATTTTACTCCTCGGATTACTCGTATTTCAATGCCATACTTCATGCTCCTCTCGAGTCCCAGGTTTCCTCCCTCGAGCTTCTGCACGTCGCACATCTTGTGCAGATTCCGGTCCCTGCCCCCATGGCCAGTGTAGATTAGAACTTCCCCTCCATCATCATCGTCCTCGTATCCGCCAGAGACGATAATGCTGGTAGCTATGGGCTCTCCGCTGCTGCTCCTGCTCGCTGGAACATAATCAATTCCGGCCTGGACCTGGCCGTGCAGGCCAATCACGCAGAGCTCCATCCTGAAGAAATAGACGTCTCCGACGAAGATCCCGGGGATGGAGCCGATGATCCGCTTGTCTCTGTTAAGCCAGAGGCCGCGGTCCGTCATTAGAGCGGCCGCCTTAAGATCAGCTCGGCTTCTTTTTCCAAAAACACCCAAACCCCCGCCCCTGGCCTCGTCACGGATGATGAGGATCCTGAGCGACTCGAACGTGATTCGAGTGCGACGAACGAGATCCCGGAAGTAAATCTGGTCCTGCTCGTTGAGAGAGGATACGCGAACCATCTCGGCCGATCGGGCCTTCCGCTTTTTCGACACGACCAAAGCGGAGGAGGGCTTCGGCATGCCAGGAGAGGGAGGAGGAGCTGAGGCGAGAGGACCGGGATCTGAATTGGGGGAAGCGTAGGTTGCCATGAAGAGGCGGGCAAGGCGGTAATACTCGGCGAAGAGGGCTTCCTCATCGGCGGCCGCCGGAGAAAGATGTTGCAGGGAAGTGGTTAGGTCGTTGAAGGGGACGATTGAGAGCGAGTTGAGGTCAGGCGTGGAATTAGGGTTAGGGGGTTGTGAGATGGGCCCGATGTCCGAGTCTTCACCGAGGGGTTCTGCTTTCGGCTCGATCTTGGGAGAGGGGATCAGGTTTAGGTCCAACAAGGAGGTGGGGGAAGCCATGCCTCAGCGGGAAGGAGAAGAATGAGAAGAGCTCGCCGGTGAGAGGAAGGCGGAGAAGGGAAAGAGAGGAGGGTCAGATCGAAGGGTGAAGTGGCCGCGGGAATTGCAGTGACTGGTGGCCAGAGAGAGAGAGAGAGAAAGAGAGAAAGAGAAGAGAGAAAGAGAGAGAAATTACTGGACATGATGGTGATTATATTTCAACTTCTTTGCAAAATGGTAATTTACTGCACGGACGCATTTTGATGTGATTACTTACGAGGAAAGGGCCATAGCGATGTATAAATACTTGGATTTAAACTTCTCAAATATCCTTAGTAAAAAAGTTTTTTTATATAGTTTTAATTTTAAACCCATTTTTCAATATATGTTTTAATAACAATTTTTTCAAATTGCAATAAATACTGTGGACTATCGTTAGCTAGAGCTCCCAAGTGTCTATATTACACAAATCCCACTAGAACTTGTGTGGGTTGCATCAAAAACATATGCATGTATTGCATTTGGACTCCTTGCACTAATTAGCCTAGGTTTATTGTATTTTGCGAGCTCCACAGGTCTCTCGTCTTACAATGTTAAAAGTGTCTTTTGATGGTTGCATTCATCGGGATATTATTTAGAGAGTTGTGCGCAGAGGCGGGTCCAGAGGTTGGCCTTTTTCTCTTTTCTTTTTCTGTATCCTCATTATTTTTATCATTTTCAACCGACTCTTTTTCTGTATCCTCCATATGCGAGCGTCAGGGTCGCCTTTATTGACCTCGCTCGCATCGAGGCGGCTGCAGCCGCATTTAGAGAGCTCTCGGGTACCTCCCCGGGCTCACAGGCCAGAAGCGAGTCGATCATGCAGGCCGCGGGACACCCTCCTCCCAGCCGGCGGCCAAGAAACCAAAACCCCAGGCTTTCGTCAAAGGGAAACAGGTTGCGAGAACCCTGCCGGAGACGACGCCGGCCCCAGGCGAGACCGTGGGAGATATTGTGGCTGAGGTCGCCGGCGAGATTGCGGGCGAGGGCACCGATACTTCAAGCGCACCAGCGAAAGAGGTCGGCGAGAAGCCTTTGCCAAGAGGGCACAGAAACTTCGGTCTCGGCGAGAAGCTTCGAGACGAGACTGGCGAGCCCATGCTGCTTTGGGACCGGGGAGCCAACAGGGAGTCCATATCCACCCTCCTCCCCTCCTAGCTAGAGCAGGAGACCACCAGTGGTCACGCCTACGCCTTCGCCTTCGGGCTTTACGGGCGAGAGGACGTCGTGATTTTTGACGACAAGTCTACCCGGTCGCTAGCACGCGAGAGCGCGTGAGCTCAGCCCCGCACTCTCGAACTGGCCCACATGGTCAGCGGGATCCAATCGAGGGCTTTGCAAAACTTCCTTTCTTTCATAACCATCCACCACCCAAGCGACCTGTCGACCCTACCAGCTAGTGAGAGCCTGGTCAGCGGGATCCAATCGGGGGTGTAGCCACTTGAGCGATCTGTCGGCCCTGCCAGCTAGTGGGAGCCTAGTCAGTAGGATCCAATTGAGGGTTTTGTCAAACTTTCCTTCTTTCACAACCACCCACCACCCGAGCGACCTGTCGGCCCTACCAACTATTGAGAACCTGGTCAGCGGTATTAAATCGGAGGTGTAGCCACTCGAGCGACTTGTCGGCCCTGCCAGCAAGTGAGAGCCTAGTCAGCGGGATCAAATCGAGGGCTTTGCCAAACTTTCTTTCTTTCACAACCACCCACTACCCGAGCAACCTGCCAGCCCTGCCAGCTAGTGAATGTCTGGTCAGCGGGATCCAATCGGGGGTGTAGCCACTCGAGCAACCCACCAGCCCTGCCAGCTAGTGGGAGTCTGGTCAGCTGGATCCAATCAAGGGCTTTCTCAATCCTTCTTCGTCGCCCTTTCCATCAGCTCTTCGAATGATAAGGGTAGCTTCCAATTCAAGCTCATTTTAAAGAATCCCTCCCGCAACCTCACGGTGAATGCGAGCTGGAGGGCGAATCTCGGCACCTACTGAATGAGCAAGATCTCCTCCTGCTACCTGTCTATGTAGCTGGTCAGTGACGCCTCTGCTCCCTGCTGGATCTTGAAGAGTGCATCAACACTTTTCTTCCCCTTCTTAGATGTTGAGAAACACAATTGGAAACTTCGGCGCAAGTTCTCAAACCCATAGATTGATGTCACGGGAAGCTGGTGAAACCAATCCCTTGCTTTTTCTTTAGAGTGATGGCAAGAGACGGTACTTGAACTCGTCCGACATCAGCATGGTGGAAACCATGTCCTCAAACCACTACAACTACTAGCTCCCCAAACTCTTCCAGAACCGGCGCTGAAACTACTAGCTCGCAGAATGGGCTCCCGCCACCCGCCGATCTCATAGGCTCCACTCGACCAACAAGATCGCTGGTCGGGACCGCACTCGTCGGACTGGGGAAGAGCTCTCACCCGGCGAGATCTCGCTCTTGCCCCCCACTCGACGCCTCCTTCTAAGGCCTTCTTCCGAGGGAGTTCTCGCCCAGACCTAGTGGTGTGACTTCCTGCGCAGCCGAATGTAAAAATTTCTCTGAAGCGGGAGCTAATGAGGTCGCGGGAACACTCAACTACAATCGAAGTCAAATAAAAGACAACAACAATGGAGGAACAAGAGTTTTCAATCAGAATCCACTTCTATTACAGGTCGAGAAATACATTGCAAGACATGATTACAATGTAAAGTAGAAACAATCAAAAAATTACAGCAAGAAACCGCGCAGACTAATTTCAGTATCTGCATAGTCCGCCTACTTGCCAGCCTTGTCTGTCGAGACCGCTGAAGCCGCCTATCCGCAGCTAACTGCATAGACTGCTGTTTTTGAAAAAGTTGAGTGATTGAATAGAACCCGTTGATAGATCGGGCGAACTGCTCCATTTATCTGTAACTCCGAGGAAGAGACCAAACTGCAAAGACCTGCGACCTGCTGACTGTATCCGTGAACTGTCTCACACCAACGTTTCCGCTAGTCGCCTAGCCGTCTGGTGTTAGCCGCACAGCCTGCAAATTAACCAACTCCCTTAGTCGCCGCGATTAGAAAACTGTAACCGTAAAATGAAAGTGCGAGCTTGTTCTTACTGTTTACTCATTGTTAATGATGAGTCGGGGGTCCTATTTATAGGTCTGTCGTCACCACCTATACTGATATGATAACCGTCCATCAACCTGTGTCGACTAATACTCGTATCTGCAAAGTGTGAATACCAACCAGCTCGTCAGGTCGTACCTAGAACGCTTTTGCCGGATAGACCACCAGTCTGCCAACTCATGCAGATACCGCTTTGTATCCGCCATTCTGCAGCCCGTGGCAAGACCAGCCAATACTGCCGAACTCGGCAAATAAAAGGGCATTCTGCACTAGGCGAACTCGACGAGTCACCAAGCAGGCCGCACAAGGCGAACTCGGCAAGCTAGGCAACAAGCTAGACTTGTCCTCCCCAGACCAAGTCCATAAAACCGGCGGTCACCAAATCAGACCGCGCCACCTGATACCAAGATCACGCTCTACTGAACAACCACAGTCCGCAACCATCCATGCGGACTGCTCCATCAGTCTGCGTGACCTCCAGGCAACCTGTCTGCGCAACAAAGCTTACTCCGCGATCTAACATCCAGACCGCAAGTTTTGATCCATGTCGAACACTTGCGAGCTCCATAGAGTTCGCATAACAAACAGCAAACTCTGATCCATCCCACCCCGAGAAGGCACCAACGACCTGGTGGCAAACCGCCCCAGTCCACTTATCTGGCTGCCCTTAGCAAATCATAGAACCTGTCAACCATGGCGACTTCCAATGAAGTCCACCACAAACCGCGGATAATCTTCCTATCCGCCCGGTTACCACCAGAGAGAGATAGATGATCCAGACCTCCAGAAACCACAGCCAAGCCAGTTGTCCGACTAGGCAACCCGCCAAAGCAATCCGCCTAGTCCGCGTGGTCTGTGGCTTGTGCGAACTGAATAACCAGTCCGCCCGACTTGCCTCATCTTCACACTTCAACAATTTCAACACTCTCCCTTGAAGTGTAGAAGAGGAACCAGCCTGAGCAACTCCCGCAACCGAGTAAACGGCCCCTTTGTCAATGGCTTGGTAAAGATATCTGTCATGTTATCTTGACTCTGAACATAGTCAACCATCAAGGATCCTTCCAGCACCTTCTCCCGTATGAAGTGATGCCCAATCTCGATGTTCTCCGTCCTCACATGACAAACTGGATTATTCACCAGTTTGAGAGCACTCTCATTGTCGTCGCAAATCAGAGTAGGACTCTGCACTTCCTCATGGATATCGTCCACTAGACGCCTAAGCCAAATGCCTTCCTGAGCAGCCAAGGCTGAGGCCTTGTACTTTGCTTCAGTAGTGGAGACGGACATCGAATCCTACTTCTTGATGCACCATGAAACTGTTGTTGATCCCGTGAAGAAAACATACCCAGATGTCGACTTCCGATCATCTGCATCTCCCTCATAATCAGCATTTGTGTAACCATGCAAACAAAAGCTTGTGTCCCTCTTGTACAAGCGACCCATCTCCAAGGTAGACTTGATGTACTTCAAGATACCTTTAGCCGCCATCAGATGAGGTTTCCACGGCTCCGCCATATACCGACTCACCCAGCCTACTGTGCAAGTAATATCCGGCCTAGTAATAGTCAGGTATATCAAACTCCCCACAAGAGCCCGGAAAACCAAAGGGTTAGGGAGAACCCTTCCCTCATCCCGCTGAAGCTTTAGGCTAACCTCCAAAGGAATATAACTGCTCTTCCCATCCCGCTTGTCAAAACACTTAACGATCCCCTCCGCATAGCCCTTCTAGGAAATGAGTATATAATCCTTCTGCCTTTGCACATCGAGCTCGAGGAAATGATGATGCTCAATAAGATCCTTCATCTCGAACCTGATAGTTAGCACAGCCCGGAGCCTAGCTACTTCCGCCTCTAAGTTCTCTGTGACGATCATATCATTGACGTACAACAGAACAAGGACCTGAAGCTCCCCCTACTTCTTAACAAACACACTGGAATCCGAGTCTGAAGCGAAGTATCCACAGAACTGTAGGTATTCTGCGATCTTCACATACCATGCCCGAGGCACTTATTTCAGACCGTAGAGGGCCTTCTTCAGCTTGCAGATGTGCCTTGGATGTTCTTTAGATACATAACCCGTCGATTGCACCATGAAGATTTCTTTGTCAATATCGCCATAGAGAAAAGCATTCTTCACGTCAAGTTGTCATATATTCCACCCTTGGCAAGCCTCCAAGGAGACCACCACATGTACTGAAGTCATCTTGGCCACAGGGCTAAACGTCTCCTCATAATCCTCCCCGAACTATTAAAAGTACCCCCAAGATACAAGGTGAGCCTTGTATCGCTCGATACTCCAGTCATCTTTCTTCTTCAGCTTGTACACCCACTTGCACGTCACAAGAGTGATGCCTTCAACTTTGGGCACAACATCTCAAGTCTCATTCTTCCTGAGGGCAGTCATCTCCTCATCCATGCATTCTCTCACTCCTTGACTTCAGTGGCGTTCTCAAAGCACGAAGGCTCAGGTTCTTCCAAGGGACCTGCGAATAAACATGAGATAAAGCTCACTGTATTTTCATCCCTATACCGAGCTGGTGGAATAATAGTTCTTTTGGACCTCCGCAAGGCTTGACCCTGATCCACAACTCTTGTTGCTTATTCTGAACTTGCTCTAATCCCGGGCCCATCAGGAGCATCACTCCCACCACTTCCTAATATAGAAACTTCCTCCCCAGAGCTAGTAGTCGTCGGAGCACCTGGCGACACAGACAACTCCACCAAAAGATCTCGAGCAGCCTCTCTTTGCCCTCTGTCAGACTTGTTCTCCTGTAACTTCACAAACGGGCTACCCTGGTATGATGTTAACTAGTCAAATACCACATCCAAGGAGACAACAAACCTCCATGTCTCTGGATCCATACACCTCCATCCCTTCTTCTGCTCATCGTATCCAACGAAGACTAGCTTCCTTATTTTTGCATCTAGCTTCGTACTGAGTGCATTTGGAACGTGTGCATAGCAAGTCGAACTGAACACTCAAAGATGTTCTACGTTGGGCTTCTCCTTGAAGATCAAATCAGGAGGAGATTTCATGTTGATCGGACTTAAGGTCATCCTGTTGATGACGTATGTCGTACAGGTCATTCCCTCCGCCCAGAAGGACGTAGGAATATCTTTGGCGTGAAGCCAGTATTTGCATGTCTCCGTCAGATGATGGATCTTCCACTTTGCAATCTCGTTTTGTTGTGGTGTGTGAGTACAAGTAAGCACTCGTTGGATGTCGAATTTTTTGCAGAAGTTAGAGAAATCTGACGAAGTAAACTCTCCGTTGTTATCCATTCTTAACTTCTTGAGCCGCAGACTGAGCCGACCCTCCACAAGCTTCTTGAATTCCACAAACTTTCTGAACGTCTTTTACTTTTCCTTTATAAAGTATACCCATATATACATGGAATAATCATCAACAAGAACAAGCATGTAGCTGCTTCCGCCGAGACTGGGCGTGACGGTAGGCCCCGTTAGACCACCATGAATACATTTCAATGGTGCTCTACACCTAGTCTGCGATATGTCAAATGGAAGGCGATGTGCCTTTCCATACTGACAACCGGCATATACATGACCGTCTTTGTAGGAGGAAAGACTAGGTAGGTCATGCATCAAGCCTTTCACCACCATAGACTTTAGCTTGTCCATCCCTACATGTCATAACCTCTCATGTCAATTAGCAGCGCTATCATTCGCGCTCATCTTATCAACATAGGTACTTGTCATAATAACAAACAAGTCTTGAACCCTCCTCCCAACATGAGTAACGTCAGCTTTTACAACTGAAACATTTCAAAGAAACTACACTTTTGTTGGGCCAAACAAAATGTGATAATTAGCATCCACCATATTGGTCACTGAGAAGAGATTTTTCTTCATCTCAGGTACGTGATACACACTCCGCAACATGAGTGTCCCCAGATCACTATCCAAAGAAATTGATCCCTTCTTCTCTACAGTATGCATAGTATCATCAGCAGTAACGATAGAAACATTACCTTTGAACTCCTGCAGAGATGAGAATTTGGAGACGTCTCCTGTGAGGTGATGACCGCACCTGGAGTCTACAATCCAGTCCTCCTGATAATTAATGGAGGAAAGTGCCTGGATAGAAGTGTTTGTCATGAAGGCACTCCTCCACTCTCCATCCTCAGGCTTGGACTCAGCCTCCTTCACTGCAGCATGCCCTGACTAAAATTTAACTTTGCAATCCTTGTGAATGTGACCAAGCTGGTTACACCTGTAGTACTGTGGCCCGCTCCGCTTCTTCCCGTCGCCAGCTTTAGGAGGCTTGCTCCTCTCCTGCTGAGATGAAGAAGATGAACTATCACTCGCAAATGTCTTCTTCTTCCTATCCCATCTCTTCTTCTTGCCCGAGAAGAGAACATCGTCGTCTCCCTTGGAGACCGACACTCCAGTCATCTGCTTTGCGATAATCTCCTGTGAAGCTCACAGATTCTCCAGCTCCAGCAAAGATGGTCGATTAACCCAGCCCTGAACAGAGGTAACGAATGTCACATACTCCTTCCGTAAGCCACGGACAATGTGTCTTTTCAGCTTTGCCTCTGATATGGGTTCATCCAGGTCCGGTGCCGAAATCTCAGCGCAGATGTTCTTCATCTCCAAGAAGTAAGATGACACTGACAGGTCTCCCTGAGTGGCCTTAGCTAACTCATTCTCTAATAATTGTAGGCGAGCTACATTCCTCTTATTGAGCAGGTCATTCAAGGCCATCCAGATCTTAGCAGCTGATCGACAATCAATAATGTGATCAAATAATACGGTGAGATGATGCGCTTTAAAGCGAATCAGCCTTAGCATCTACACGCTTCCACGTCTTCGCCGCCTCAGCATTGCCTCCAGTAGCGACCACTCTTTGCTGGTTGTCTCCGCCGAAAACTTCCCACAAATCCTCACCTAAAAGATAGCTCTCCATATAAGACTTCCAACACTTGAAGTTAGTCTGTGTTAAGAGCTTGATTCTAATCTCTCTAGCATAACCGGCTTCCATGTTAATAGCTGAATCACTTGAACTTCAATGAAGGTGAACTGCTACACTTCAACACCCCTCTGATACTATGTAAAAAATTCTCTGAAGCGGGAGCTAATGAGGTCGCAGGAATACTCAACCACAACTGAAGTTAAATAAAAGACAACAACAATGGGGGCACAAGAGTTTTCAATCAGAATCCACTTCTATTACAGGTCGAGGAATAGATTACAAGACATTATTACAATGTAAACTGAGAACAATCAAAAAATTGCACCAAGAAACCACGTGGACTGATTTCAGTATCCGCATAGTCCGTATAGTCGCCAGCCTTGTCCGCCGAGACCGCCGAAGTTGCTTATCCACACCTAACCGCGCGGACTGCTGTTATTGCAAAAGCTGAGAGATTGAACAGAACTCGTTGATAGACCGAACGAACTGCTCCACTTATCCACAACTCTGTGGAAGAGACCAAGCCGCAAAGACTTGCGACCTGCTGACTGTATCCGCGAACTGTCCCACACTAACGTTTTCGATAGTCGCCTAGCCGCCCGGTGTTAGCCGCACAGCCTGCAAATTAACCAACTCCCTTATTCACCGCGATTAGAAAACCGTAATCGCAAAATGAAAGTGTGATCTCGTTCTGACTGTTTGCTCGTTCTAACTGTTCACTCATTGTTAATGATGAGTCGGGGGGTCCTATTTATAGGTGTGGGAAGGACTGTCGTCACCACCTATACCGATAGGATAACCGCCCATCAACCTATGCCGACTAACACCTGTATATGCAAAGTGTGAATACCAACCAGCTCGCCAGGTCGTACCTAGACCGCTCCTGCCGGATAGACCACCAGTCCGCCAACTCATGCGGATACCGTTTTGTATCTGCCATTCTGCAGCCCGCAGCAACACCAACCAATACTGCCGAACTCAGCGAATAGAAGGGCAGTCCACACTAGGCGAACTCGGCAAGTCGCCAAGCAGGCCGCACAAGGCGAGCTCGGCAAGCTAGGCAACAAGCTAGACTTGTCCTCCCCAGACCGAGTCCATAAAACCGGCGGTCACCAAATCAAACCGCGCCACTTGATACCAAGATCAAGCTCTACTGAACAACCCCAGTCCGCAACCATCCATGCGGACAGCGCCACCAGTCCGCGCAAGCTTCAGGCAACCTGTCCGCGCAACAAAGCTTACTCCACGATCTAACATGCAGACCGCAAGCTTTGATCCATACCGAACACGTGCAAGCTCCATAGAGTCCGCACAACAAACAACAAACTCTGATCCACTCCCCCCGCCCCCCGAGAAGACACCAGCGACCTGGTGGCAAACCTCCTCAGTCCGCTTATCCGGCTGCCCCTTAGTAAATCAGAGAACATGTCAACCATGGCGACTTCCAACGAAGTCCGCCACAAACCGCGGATAATCTTCCTATCCACCCGGTTACCACCAGAGAGAGCTAGCTGATCCAGACCGCCAGAAACCACAGCCAAACCGGCTGCCCGACTAAGCAACCCGTCAAAGCAATCCGCCTAGTCCACGCGGTCTGCGGCCTGTGCGAACTGAATATCCAGTCCGCCCGACTTCCTTCATCTTCACACTTCAACATTTTTAACACCAGAGTCCAGCACCCACCCCGCGCGGCGAATGCGAAATAGATGGTCTCCAGGACCTCTCTCTTGAACTCTTCCAACATCCCGACAATAGCTGGCACGTGACCTCATTAATTGTATTATTCATGGCAAATTATTTTCTGGTCACTAAACGTTAATTTTTATTTTTAGAGACAAAATTTTATATATAGTCACTAAATATAATTATTTAATGACTAAATAATCATTTTATTCATTAATTAAGTTAATGACAATGTTATTTAATTAAAAACTTCTAATTTTTCACAAAAATTAAGTTAATTATATGTATAAGATAGTAATTTCAATGAGAACGTTGGGTGCACTGCTGCGGGAATTTGAATAAGATGGGAGCACTAGCATAATTATCGGAGCGTTACAATTACTTATTATAATTTTAATAAAATGAAATTTATTTATACGAGAGAAGTTATGAAATATTTTAATTTCTACGAAATTTTCAATTTATGTGTGATTAATATTTTATTATCTTTAAGTAATATTCATGTATTTTTATTTGTGGTCAAAATTTTGGTCACTAAATAGAATTATCTATTGACAAAAAACTTTTGATCACTAAATAAAACATACGAAATCTATTAGCGATAAAAAAATATATTTTACCAAAAAAATTGCAAATAAAGAATTTTCTAGTCGCTAATTAAATGAACAATAATATTCAGTCACAAAAAAACATATTTTCAGTGACTAAATAATTTTTTAGTCACCAATTAAATGAACAACAATATTTACTGACCAAAATAAAATTCCGACACAAAAATTGCATCTTTAGTGACGAAATATATATAGTCACAAATATTTTGTAACTGAAAGACACTTTTCTTGTAGTGTCTCCAGCCAGCTCTCTCGGGAATTTCTTATACAAGCTGCGGTCCACGCTCACCACATCAAAAATGTTGGAATCAAAATTCGGCCCAACGAGAAGTTCAGACTCAAAGGGTGCAGCTTACACATACTTCTCCTGAGGAAGAACGTTTGGCTGAAGGTTTCAGACTAGATACAGACTCTGTGCAACAGCACAGAGGTCCCGCCTCACACCCAGAAGATCTTAGAGTCTTTCTCCTCCCACACCAATGTTGAAGTTGGGCACCTTGGAGAGCCTTTGAAGCCAATCAAAATTGACAAGAGAAAGAAGCCAAAAAAACCGGATCCCCCCAAAGGTGCCAATAGCTTAATCCCGCCTTTTGGTTTTCCTAAATGCACCCCAAATTGGTCTGCCATCAGTCAAACTTCGTTGTTTGGGATAGCTATCATTAGACAAATAAATATAACAATGCATGGAAAATACCCTTGTAACATAACAACGACAACCCCCAGTTTCTGAGGGTGGCGGGTGCCCTGGTAGGGCAGACACTCGCCAACCCTTGACCCTGACGGAGCCGGCACTCGCCCTACTCTCTGTGGCATGCACCTTAACAAACGACCTCCACACACGGAATGATGAGTGCCTAATGAGCTCACAACCTGCATTTTCTCTGCATTAAAGGATATATCAGAGTAAGGAAAAAACACGCGTCATGATGTCACATCACCAGGGGATAACTGCAGACGCTCAGGCAAGACCACAACTAAACACCCTTTTAAAAGATTTATGAGTTATTTAAGGAAAATCCAGTTTTAAGTTAAACAGTTAGTCGTATTTCTCGACTTAGTGGATCAACTAATCCACGAGTAAAAATATACTTATACGCAGCGGAAAAAAAATACTTTGATTAAGCTGATTTTAACATCCTACATGGGTATAATCGTCCGTGAAGGACAACTCATGCTATGCATGACTCTAAATTTATAATAAGTATAGGAAATGTCTTTGCGCTAACTAGAAAATAGTGTTTTATTTTTGAAAAAGATGTCAATAATGAAATACTAATAATAATGTTTTTATAAGTTAAAATATCTAACATGCAATTTACCATAAAGCCTTCCCAGAAAGCAAGTACAAACAGCCACAGAAAACAGGCAACACAATAGTTTAGCAAAGTAATTAGAATTTCAAAAAAAAGCCACCAGTGGGCGTCAATAACCTGACACGAACTCACTGGTGAGCATGTATGTCTGTACTAAAGTAAACATCCCAAGAAACTACTTCACAAGGGTGAGGAAAACTTCTGCAACAAGCAGTCCACTAGCAAGCTCTCAAACTTAGCCATTCAACCGGCTACTGCCTTGAACCTGAGGTATTTAAAAGAAGAACACCTCAGCAAGAAAATACAAGTGGCAAAGGAAAATAATCAGGTAAAAGTGCAAAGTAAGAGGTGCGTTTATCAAACCCGAGTACAAAATAAATGCTGAAGACTACAGCTGGATAGCCAAATAAATATAAGCATAGTAAAGTTAGAAATAAATAAGACAATCGAGTAATTGCACCAAGTGCGGAACGAAGCCATGCTTCGACAATATCTGCAAGGATTAACATAAAAAGCATAAACTGGTCTAAGAGACAAACTGAGCATAAAACAGCTCGGAAAAAAACGTGAACCACTGACACTGGGCAAAAAAATATCAATCGGGTGGAGTTGATGACCAATTGTCCCATACCAGGCTCTCAAGCTCCAAATGTCTCAAAAAAAAGAGGCCCTGCGGTGGTGACCAATTGTCCAAACCCAACCAACAGTCCTCAAAAACAGAGACCAAACATCCGCCAAGTGCAACGATCCACAAACTGACGTCTAGTTGGTGGTTCTTTATCCACCGCCAACCTTCATAGCTGATGAGACATCAGATTCTATCCAAATCTCAAGTTTAAACCTTAAGGAAACTAAAACCAGACCTAAAACCGCCCTAAGGACTAAACCCGCCGAATTGGACAAAATGACGAAAAAATTCTAAGTCCAGCAAATTCGGCGAGTATACCCGACAAAACTCATGCATACTCAACGAATTTGACAGCGATACTCGCCGTATCTCTCAAAACTCGACGAAAATGCCTTGCGAAATCTGGCGATACTCGACGACTACTATCGGTACTCGACGAACGACACTCAACGTTCGTCGAACTGCGTTCGACGAACCTGCGATACTCACCGAATATGACTTCATCAATTCAGCGATACTCGCCGAATATAACTTAACCTAAATTCGACGATACTCGCCGAATTCCTACCTGATACCCGCCGAATTCTACTTAGGCTACATATCATAACTCAGCGAAAATCTCTTACATAAACCCAACGATAGTCGACGAATGGACACTCGATACACGCCAAATTTTACTTATCTCATATTTTTCCTACTTGTTATGGTTTGGCCGAAAATCTAAATCTAACATAGGGGCATATTTTCATACTTCTTATACTACTCCTGATCTCTAAGGGAGAAGGAAGAGAAGTAAATAAAAATTAGGAATGACATGCAAGAGGGGAAAGAAATCCACTTGCCTCGAAACTTCGGAGAAACGCCGCCCTCTCGCGCCGCTTCAAGGATCGGTCGTAGGAAGCCCTAAGCAACGTTTCCTGAAACTTTTGGGGAAGAAAGGAGGTCAAAACCTCAAACCCTAACTCACAAAAATCGGGGAAATGAGAAGATCTTACTACGATCACGAAGCCCTCGCCGAGAGCTTTCCAAACCTCTACTCAAACGTCAAAACCGACCACTAAATCTCCTGAAATCACCGGCCGAAAGCTACGCCGTCCGCCGAACTCCTTCTTTCGCGAAACGAAAACCGTCGGGTAGGGGAAGATGAACAATAGGGTTAGACTATTACGCGTATATATATATATATATATATATATATATATATATATATATATATATATATATATATATAATTAATTTATAATACATTACAATAAATATTAATAACTTCCAAAACACATCTGAAATCCATAACAACTCGGAATTTAACGAAATTTGCGTCGTAGCTAAATACCGACGCTACGAATCCAAAGACAAATTCGAAACTCAAATCTGACAAACCAAACTCGGGCAAACACCTCCCGAAGCCAAAACACAAGCATTCCCAAAAATGCTTCACTGAGTCACCAAAACAGACCCGGCTCACAAGGGAATCTTGTAAACAGGCCAAACTCAGCCACACAGAAAAACTCAAAGAGCAAAATCACGCTCTAACCATGGCATAAGCCAAACATGTATTAACGTAGCGCCCTGACGTCAAAATTATGCCACTATGGGAATAAAATAAATACCGAAAAATCAGAGGCGTTACACGGGTGGCGGGTGCGATCCCACCTCTTGACTCGTCTCGAAGTGAGTGGTGAGGGCTTGATGAGGTTGACACTTCGCCTGCCTCCTGCTCTTCCTCTAGGACGAGTGCAGTGCCTGAGAGGTTAGTACTTGCCCCGCGAGTGTGGCGAGTGCCTATGAGGTTGCACCTCGCCCGCCTGACCCATCACCTACTGCCTTGGGCGAGCACAGGCCCACTTCCTGACTCGCCTGATCGACTAGTCTAGTTCTGAGTTCTTGTTCTAGCTCACCCACTCAGCGAACACGGGGATGTACAGTGGGGTCATGCATGGGAGAGTAGAGCCCCTGCTGGAGGGGGTACCTTATAGTGAGCGGGGAGGACACTGGAGTGCAGTGCATTCTAAAGAGAGGACCAGAGCATGAGTGTGTACTCTGGAGGGCGCAGTGCAAGCGGAGATGCACACTGGAGTGGCACGTTCATAGGAGCGTGCATTGAAGCAAATTGTTCACTGTTGCAGTTTGTTAACTATAGTGGTGTTTTCATTTGAGTGGGCACTAGAGCAATGTGTTTGTTGTAGTGATGTGTTCACAGTAGCGATGTGTTCCCTGTTGTAAACACTGGATCGACGTGTCCACTAAAGGGGCATGTTCACTGGACCAAGCTTTGGAGCAATTTGTTCAGTAAAGCAAGAACAGGAGGGACATGTTCACTGTGGTGGTGTGTGCACATTAGTTGGCAATGTTGCGACGTGTTCATTGGAGCAGGGTGTTCATAGAAGCAGTGTGTTCGCTAGATTGGCATGTCCATTGGAGCGGGCATCAGAGTAACATGTTCATTGGAGGAGCACTTGTTCTACGTGCGTCACTGCAAGCAGTATCTTCATTGGAGCAGGCACTGAAAAAGTTTATTTACTGGAGCGGTAAACAAAGTGGCATGTTCACAGGAATACGCACCAAAGCACTGTTGAGGTATATTTATTTAAGTGTTAATGGACTCCTTAACGGGTCGGTTAGGATCCGATAGGCATCCAAACCCGTAGTCGGGGATTTAGGGTTTCACCTATAAATACCCCTACAGGGGGCAACGAGGAGGCCATTCCAAACTTGATTGTCATGCGGATGCTTCGAGCACTCTAACACTCTCGAAGATTTTCTTTCGTTTTGCCCTAGCCGTGCTCCAGACCGCTCCCGATTGTTCTTCTGTCCCGTGACCTTGCCGTCACTCCCACTGGCGAGTTTCCGCCATCGCCTTAACTGATCACGATGGAGTCGTCGCCCTCTCCCGCTACTCCCGTCGATCGGGATCGGATTGAAGGTCATCTCCGCACGGATCGTGAGGAGTCGCTACATCTCTCAATCGGAAGGAGATCGAAAAGTTGAAGCTCTTGGTTTTCCCAATTTCCGGATCCTGCGCCGCTGCTCTGGTTCCATCGCCGATCGATCGTGAAAGTGAGAAAGGCCGGCCGCCGCCTTCTGTCTGCACTTCGCCTGAAGAAGAAAGCCAGTCGCCGCTCCTGGGTAGTTTCCTTGTTTCCTGCGCCGACTACGCAGAAGATGATTCGGCCGCTAGATTTGTCCAGATCGGGATTTTACAGTGTTTGTCGCTGCCTGGATCCAGATCATGTTTTCCCGGTTGGCTTGTAGCATCGCTTGTGTTTCTTCAACAACTATTCTAATCCCATCAGACGGAGGCAGCTCTGCCCCAAATCGCGATACAAGACCCTTTCCAGATCTTTGATTTGTTGTTGCTGCCCGGTGGTTCTCGGTTTTCTGCGCCCAGAGAACAGGAAAATTCCATTGAAGCACACTTTTATTCCTTGGTCTTTGGAAGCGCAATTCCAGCGCGATTTCTATCAGCCGAAGAGGAGCTATCAAACAAATAATATTCTCCTGTATTGGATCCGAAGACTATCGTCGCCTCGCTCAGGTGATTTCTTTCCAATATCTTCTGCTTGTGATTTAGGTTGCTAGTAGAATACTATCGTTTGGAAAGAAACACAAAATGTCTAAGGCGATCAATCACTCCTCTCCCGTGCCGATGATCAAGCTGGAGAAATTCTCCAACGCCGAGTTCAGTGCCTGGAAGCACAACACGCAGTTTGGCATGATGTACCTGAACATCTTCTACACAGTGCAGACTGGTTTTGAAGAATTCAAAGGAAGCGAAGATGAAAATCAATGGGTCAACGACGAAAACTTCTGCAGAGACTACATCCTGAATTGCCTCTCCAACAGGCTTGCAGAGACGTACGACAAGATGCAAAGGGCCAAGGAGATCTGGGAAGCCTTAGAGGAGCAATTCAAGGAGAAGGAGAATATGTCCAAGACGCACCCGGTGGACAAGTTTATGGCATTCGCCTTCACTGAGGAAAGGGAAATCCTGCCATAGGTTGTTGAGTTCGAAAATCTGGTGGACAAGCTCAACAGTGAGAACATCCCTCTGCCAGATGGATTTATTGCAGGGGCGACCATTTTCAAATTGCCCACGGCCTGATATTCCTTCAAGACTGAGATGTACCGGAAGAAGGCGCAGGTGAGTCTTAAAGACCACAACCGCTTCATCTGCATTGAGGATGGAGAACCGGACTAGGCACGCTACAGAGACCATCAGCAAGCAGTCCTCTACTACTAACATGATTACACAACCTAAGCGGAAGCCTAAGCCTGGAAAGACTCGCCCACCGACCAGTGCACCCGCAGTTGCTACCACCAGCAAACAGATAAAGAAGAAATTCAAAGACAAGTGCTACAACTGCAATAAGTGGGGTCATTGCGCCTCCGACTGCCGACAGCCCCAACGGGGTGAATCCAGCACACCAAGGAATGATAATCAAGCCAACATGATTTATCAGACTGCGCCTACCGACTTTGTTGCCATGGTTGGTAACAGGACGACCAGTTCAGAGTGGTGGCTCGACTCAGGTGCTACCTGCCACGTCTGCCACAATCCAAAGCTTCTGAAGGATGCAAAAGAGGTGAAAGTGACTGTCACTATTGCGAATGGAGCTGTAGCTGACGTGCTGAAGGTCGGCAACGCTACCCTGACTCTCTCCTCAGGTAAGACTCTAACTTTGAAAAATGTTAAATTTATACCGACATTAGCTGCTAATTTAATTTCGATTAGTCTATTGTGTGATGCGGGTATGTCTTTTAACATTAGTGGTGGTCGGGTAACCCTAATGGTTCACTCACATTACTTTGGCTGTGCATATGTCGTTAACGGGATGTATAAGTTGAGTCTAGCAAACGAAGTAGTAAATCAGGTTAGCTCAAATCTGATAGATCCTAAGACTTTACATGCAAGACTAGGACACGTAAATTATAGAAAACTTCTCCTGCTAGCTAGAACTCACAGCATACCCCTCGACACAAAAACTAAATTTGAAAAATTTGAAATTTGTGCTCAAACTAAGATAACTAGAACACCTTTTAGTCGGGTTTCTAGGAGCACACAATTGCTAGAGTTAATACATTCCGATATTTGTGACTACAAAAGCTTTGTCACAAGAGGAGGTCGGAAGTATCTGATAACATTTATCGACGATTACTCTAGATTTAGCCACATTTACCTTCTTAAATCCAAAGATGAAGCCTTTGAAAAATTCCGTATTTTCAAAAATAGGGTTGAAAATCAACTTGACATGAAAAAAAAAGACTAAGAAGTGATAGAGGAGGAGAATACGTCTCGGGGGAGTTCAAAAACTTCCTTGCCGGCAATGGCATAATCCCTGAATCCACCGCTCCATATTCCCCACAATCCAAAGGCATCGCTGAAAGGAAAAAACAGAACTTTAACAGAAATGTTGAATTCTATGTTGTTGACTGCTGGCATGCCTGCGACCTATTGGGGTGAAGCCGTCCTCACGTCAAATCACATTCTTAATAAAGTTCCTCATGCAAAGTTGACTAAGACACACTATGAGCTTTGGTTTAAGAGGCTTCCTAGTTTTGACAATCTTAAAACCTGGGGTTATATCGCTTATGTTAGGATACCAGACTCTATGAGAGCTAAGATTGGACCCAGGACTAATACCTGCATCTACCTAGGATGTGCAGATGATAGTGTTGTAGACAGGTTTCTGGATCTCTCCACTAATACTGTAATAGAATCAAGAGACGCTGTATTTTTTGAGGATAAGTTCCTTAAGGACAACAACCTGACACTGCCAGGTCTGCCAGCCACTAGTACTGAGCTTTTAGTTGAGCCAGGACAACGTAACTCTGACACTGAGCCTGTAGATATGAGTGGTTTAGATACCAGAAGGCTATCTAGAAGAGAGAAAATGCCTAAAAGCTTTGATACAGACTTCGTGACTTACCAAGTTGAAACTGATCCATCCACTTATAAGGAAGTGATGCGATCTAGAGACTCTCTATTATGGAAAGAAGCCATAGACGAAGAGATGAACTCTCTCATGCAGAACAACACATGGACTTTGGTCGATTTGCCCAAAGAGGCTAAAATCATTGGTTTCTTAGAAAGAAGCTAAATCTTGATGGGAGTATCGCAAAATACAAAGCACGTCTAGTTGTCAAAGGCTTCACTCAAGTGAGTGGTGTAGACTACTTTGATATATACTCACATGTATGTCACTATGCGACAATTAGGATTCTTCTCGCACTAGCATCTATTGAACACTACATTGTTCATCAGATGGATGTCAAGACTGCATTTCTGAATGGAGATCTGACTTAGGAGATATACATGCACCAACCTGAAGGGTTCGTCATAGAAGGTCTAGAAAATAAGGTCTGTAAGTTGATTAAGTCACTATACAAATTGAAACAAGTACCTAAAATGTGGCATGAAAAATTTGACACCTGTGTAAAAGGCTTGAGTTTCAAATCCAGTCTATCAGATAAATGTATGTACGTAAGAACAAGTGCAAATAAAGTAGCCATCATATGTTTATACGTTGATGACATGTTAATTCTGGGCACTGATCAGTCTGAGGTGAAAGACGTGAAAGTTGCCTTGACGACACAATTTAGCATGAAAGATCTAGGTGAGGTGAAAACCATCCTAGGAATGGAAGTGAACTTCACAAAAAAGGGTATTACCCTGAGTCAGAGTCACTACATTAGGAATCTACTGGAAAAGTGGGGTTACGATAAGAGCAAAAAGGTTGAGACTTCATACGATTATAACAATAGACTGAAACTGAATGAAGGTTCAGCTATTAGACAATTGGATTATTCCAAACTCATAGGAAGTCTCATGTACGCTACTACCTGCACTAGACCTGACATAGCCTTTACGATCGGCATGTTGAGTAGATTCACCAGTAACCCTAGGAAGGACCACTGGGACGCCTTAGACAGACTAATGAGATACTTAAAGTATACTGAGAAGTATTCTTTATGTTACAGTGGGCATCCTCCAGTGCTTGAAGGGTATTCCGATGCATCTTGGTGCTCGGAAATAGCTGATTGTCGATCTAGTAGTGGTTTTGTGTTTGTACTAGGAGGAGCTGCAGTAGCTTGGAAGTCTAAGAGGCAAACGTGCATAGCACTATCCTCTATGGAATCGAACTCTATGCTCTCGCTTCAGCTGGAGAAGAAGCAGAGTGGATAAGAGATCTGATATTGCACATTCCAATGACGAGTCTAAAAATGAACTCTATTTCTATTTATTGTGACAATCAAGTCACAAAGACCATTGTTACAAACACGTTGTTCAATGGAAAGTGAAGACAACTAAGGATGAAACAGGCCTGGTTGACCTATCTCACCAGTCAGGGGATAATCTCCCTATTGGACGTGAGATCAAAGATAATGTAGCAGATGTCCTTACTAAGGGCTTATGTAAGGTTCTCACATCTGAAACATCGGGGGAGATGAGATTAACGCCCATTTAGGAGGACTTAATACCTAGCTTATGTTTTAAATTTAAGAACTGTTGTCTGCTTACATTCAAGCAGCTATGTTGAGCACACTAAAGTATTTCAGATGTTATCTGATGAAAGCTAGAGGTGAGATAGTTGTCAGTCATTCCAAACTTGATGACTTACGTAATTATTCTTTGCCAAAGGCTGAATTGGGTATCATTCCAAAAAGGAATACTGAGGTTGCTGATATGTGCCTGATATTATGATTATTAGTTATATCATTCCAAACTTGATGATATAATAGTCACAGCTTGTTGTATCATTCCAAACTTGATGATATAGCACAATTGTGGAACATTAATAATAATCTTAATAATCGAAGGAACATGGTTTGATTCTATGAAATCAATTAATCTAATTTCGTGTAAATTAGATAGAGATGCTATTTTGGGATTCTTTCCTCCCAGTTAGAGTATTAAGTTCACCCGCTGTTAGAACTAATCACTTTATTTCTGCAAATGTTTGAATTCATAGAGATTTGTCTCATGACATTCTTGTTGTAATTGTTTGCAGGCAAAATGGAGATTGGAGGAGAGACAGTTGATTTTGACCCAGATGATGATGATCTGCTATTCGCCTAGATCAATTATCAGTTTGAGCTTTCCAGTTTCTTGATTTATTTCATGTTTGGAACATTTGGTTATTTAAGTGTTAATGAGCTCCTTAACGGGTCGGTTAGGATCCGATAGACATCCAAACCCGTAGTCGTGGATTTAGGGTTTCGCCTATAAATACCCCTGCTGGGAGCAACGGGGAGGTCATTCCAAACTTGATGGTCACGCGGATGCTTCGAACACTCTAACAAGCACTGCACAGAATGCTCTGGAGCGCACTAGAGAGTATAGTGCATGAGAGTACGCTCAAGAAGGTTATGCTTGACAGCACGCTCAGGCCAGGAGATCATCATTGGAATCTGTTAGTGTATTTTCATCAGAGGTTATTTTTTCAATGTTGCAACACAAGAGAGCAAGATTTTTACTCTTCTCCAATTACCGTCTCATTAAAATGAAGTAGATCCTTTTGTATAGATGTTTAAAGGGGGCACAAGGAATTTCACCTTCTAATTCGTTGATGAACGAATAAATATGCTTGATTTATGTCCCTCAGATCATCAACTTTAACGGTCGGACAACCTTGCCCCCAGGGTGAATTCGGTCAAGTACATCAGAGTAGGTGCGGCTGTCGCCGCCTCCCTGGGAAAATGAAAGTGATCCGAACTTTATAAATTTTTTGGGGAAGCTTCGTCTCGTCGCCACGTGCCCACTGTTATGACGGTTTCTTGATTGAAGGACTGGAGCTCCGACAATCGCGGGTGAAAGGGGCTTTTGGGTGAAGTGGCTACCCCACCAAAATCTTAGATTGAATAACTTATCTGGTATCATTTTCAAGTGCTATGCAATGCCTCTTTCGTATCAAAATTTTACTGTGGAGTTGAAAAGTTATGAGTTCCAAAATTTCAACCACCATTAATGACGATTTGTAGGACCTCCGCACGCTGCCTCCCCCACACCATCTTAAGACCTAGCTTGAGGAAGGAGGAGACACGCCTGGCTCTGGCAGATTTTCCGGGGTTTTGTTGGTTGTTTTGAGGAGTCAAACGGACTCAGGATCACACGAAACTGAGCTTGTTGGAATGGTCTCGGCGAGCCGGACATGTCCGTGGACTTGTCGGTCTAATTATAAGTACATCTCTTAAGATACTTCTTCGATCCTATGGCCAAGCTAGCATGATTCTTTGTTGGCTCCGATATTGGTTTTGTTTGTTTCGGCGGTGGTATTTTGGAGCGTTGCGAATGAGAGTGGTGGGAATGGAGCGGTGGGAATGGAAGGAGGGGACAGCTTTGGCGTTGAGCCGTTGAGAGCCAAAAATGTTGTTTTGAAGTGTTGAGAAAGGAGAAAAAAGTTTTACCAAATAAGTTTATTGTGTATGCAATATCATTGATTTTATATTTGGATTTGGACAAAAATCATATTCTAGTTTATGATATGCATGTTGAGAGAATCTAAGCTTTCGTAATGCTTATTGTAGTACTCTGAAGTGGATTTCTAGATATAGCGCCTGGATATGCAATGATTATCATTAATTCGACTGTGTGTGTGTGGAGTTGTTTTGAAAGAGGTTTTTATCATTACGTACAGTGTCTTAATGATTTTGCCTGTTGCACAATAAATTTATAGGACAGTGTCCTTAAAAGTATATTAATATTGGTTGTTGACCTCCTCCTCGAGCAAAAGACAGTGTCCTTAAAAGTAAGGCAACAAGTATTTGAGATTCTAAACTTCAAGAGCTATATTAAGCAATAGAACACTTCTTGAGCAGGAAGAACTAGTTGCAGTTAAGAGCAAAATTAAACCATCAGTGAGGCTGACAACCTATGACTAATTGAGGTGTCATAATTTCAGATCTAATCGTGTGATCTAATCAGTGGAGGAGATTAGATGCGAGGGGCAGTAGAGAAGAGAAAAGCGTATGTGGCGATATTTGCAGAGCTTCATTAACATCAAAACTTTTAAACTCCGTTTGGTCAGGCTAAATTGAGGCTTCAGAATTGGAGTTGAAGATTATATTGAATTGAAAAAGACCTCCAATTCTAATTCTAGGCCGCCAATTCCATCCACATCATGGAGCGATGTTTCTAAATGCACCCCTCTTTGCAATTCAAATCAAATATAAAACTCCGTTTTCATTTGAGCTTTTTCCTAAACTTCAAAGGAGAGAAACGCCCAAACAAACAGAGCCTGTGTTAAAATGGGCTCATTTTGAATCAAAATAATACTATCATAAATATCTAAAAAAGAGTAATATTGATGTCTATTCTTGTAGACATCACATTCTTTAATGTGAATTATGTTGCAAAGTTTGAATTCGTCTAAAAGAGGCGACTTTGATCAAAGTGCTTGCATGATTCGCCTTGATATTTATTTTTGATGGTTTGATCATTTCCTTCTCTTCGACCACGTCAACGGATGAGCGACAAATATAAATATATCTCTTTCACATAAATATTTGATTTTTTTTGCAAGATAGATTATTTTCTATCAATAAAAAAAATATTAATATTTATGTGGTGACCTTTAGTCGACCCCACTATAGTTAAACAAAAGCATATCCATAGAGGTGGATTCCATTTTCAATGCCTACACATCTCTCGTCTCTAAGAGACGAAGAAGACAGCTCCTCATCTTCCTCTCTCTCTCACGACGAGATACCGGAATCATATAATAATGTAAACGATGTCTTGTGGCTCGGAGATTTTAACCTATTTGTAACCAACCTTTATATAAATAATATAACGGTTTTATGATTGAGCTCATTGTATAAATGTTAAACGACGGGTAATCTCTCACATAATGCGTCGTCCATAAAATACGAAATGTATTGGACCAAACTAGGTAGATCACCTAAATTAAGTAAATATTAATGAAAGCACAATAATATGCCAGATTAACATAATAGGTCAATAAATTATTATTTCTAAAATTACCTCCTCAGTCCTCATACATATTTTTATTTAAGAATCATATAATATTATATAGTTACACTTATGATAAAATTTGTGGAAGGATAAGAGTCTTAAGAGAAAAACAGATAATTTGATTTTCTTTTTTGATTTGTGAATGAGAGTATAGAGAAGAGTTTATATAGTCAAAATATAATTCTTTTTCAAACAAGAGTTCTCCTATAAATCACCTAGTAATTACTCTCGGAATATTGCCATATAATTTGTTTCTTATAGTGCTGGCTAACCATAAATACAAGATTTTCTAAACCAAGGTATCCAAATATGTCCCGGAATATTCCTCTATCACAATGGCGCATTAATACCCACCCTCAAGATGGAGCATGAAGGTCACGAATCCCTATCTTGGGAACTAGATAATCAAACTCTTTCTTTCCCAAAACTTTGGTGAAGATATCGGTGAGTTGGTCAAACGTACGAACAAAGCTTGTCGCAACGTTGCCGGCCGGATTTCGTCGCAGATGAAGTGACAGTGCATCTCAATGTGTTTTGTCTGTTCGTGGAACACCGGATTGACGGAGGTATGAAGAGCCGCTTGACTATCACAGAGGAGTTTCATGGGAGCAGGATGAGCGATCTCAAAGAACAAGAGAAGTCCCTTGGGCTATTTCAACTCACACCAAGTAGCAGTCTTAGAGCGGTACTTAGCTTCAGCGGATGATCGAGAAACAATGACTTTTTTTTTGTTTTCCATGAGATGGGCGACCCTCATGGAGTGACAAAGTATAACATCCCGACTTTTATTGGGCCACTAGAATCCTAGTGGACTCAATAAAAGTGACCCGAACCCCTACCTTAGGCTCAAAAGAGGTAGGAGGTGACCCTATTATGTGATATTGAGCTAGATAACTCTGATTCAAGTTCTGTCAGTTTCTATGATCTCATATAGTCAATACAAGCACGTTGGAACTTGTTCTGTTATATTCCAAGATCATATGGTGAATATGATCATTACTCGTAGAACGTCGCAATTACGATAAATTTAGATATTGAGCAAAAAATTCCAATTTGAGTTCTGTCAGTTTTTATGGTCTCGTATAGCTAATACGAGTACGATGGAACTCATTGTGTTGCAATCCGAGGTCATATGGAGAATATGACCAGTATGAGTTTCGTAGTGCGTCGCAATGCCCAAATTTTGAATATCGAGCAAATAAACTCTTTTTTGACCCCGGTCCAAAAGGCTGGGCGAGGTACTAGGCAGACATGGACTTGGCGAGTATCCACTTGGGGGGACCTCCACCTCTTCCAAAACTCCATTTCTAGTACCCCTGGGGATCTATTTATAGAGAAATCCTAGGGGGGTATAGGCGAGTATCCAGCTTCTGCTGGCGAGTTCCAAGGGCTACTCGCCCATACTCGCGAGGTACTCGCCCATGCTCGCGAGGTACTCGCCCATACTCCTCCAAACTCGCCGCTACTCGCCCAAGCTCGCCTCTGCTCGCCTAAGCTCGTCTCTGCTTGCCTAAGCTTGCATAAGCTCGCCTCTGCTCGCCCAATGGTCTGTGAATAGCCGTCTGCTTGGGTACTTCTGATCTCGACGAATTACGGGTTATACAGTAGGAGGAAATCTTGTTAGCTGGAAAAACAAGAAATAGTCTATTGTCTCAAGATCAAGTGCTGAAGTTGAATACAGAAGCATGACTTCAACAACTTGTGAGTTGAAATGATTACGAGCATTTATGCTTGACTTGGGGGAAGTCTGATCATCCTCTTTCAATGTTCTGTGACAACAAAACTGTTATTTATATATCCAAGAATCTAATTTTTCATGAGAGTATGAAGCACATTGAAGTTGACTGTCACTTTATTAGAGAAAAACAATGAAGAATTAAATCTGTACTCAGTTTGTCACTCAGACAAAAAACTAACAGATATCTTTACAAAATCAATGCTCGCTTCTCTTTCAGACGTCTATGACATGCTGGGCATGATTGACATATGTGCTCCAGCTTGAGGGGTAGTGTTAGAACTCTTCGAGTCTTGGGTCTGTCCTTAGCGACATGATGGTCTGTAGTGGCGGTAAACCCTTAATGTACCGGCGGTCTACAGTGGTGGTCCGCTCTTAGCGACCTGGTGGTCTACAATGGCGGTCCTCCCTTAGCGGCCTGACGGTCTACAGTGGCAGTCTGCCTTTAGAGGCCTGCCCTTAGCGGCCTGGCGGTCTGTAGTGGTGGTCTGTAGTGGAGGTCTATAGTGGCAGTCATGTCATAGCGGTATGGTTTCAGCTGTCAAGATGTCTTGAGGGGGACAAGTGAGACCGCATCTCTGGTGGAGCAAAGGAAAACCTGGTGGACAGGTTTATGTTGTTGTGGTCTGTGGTTTCAATGAAAAGTTAGCTTGTCTAACCGCATTGCTTTTCATTGTTTTTATTTTTGTGTCCACCCATTCTACTTGTTGTATACTCTTTCTCTCTTTTCCCTTATAAATATGGGGTCATACCCATGTAATGTTAAGTTTTTGAGGAATAAAATTATGTTATTTAGCTCTTCTCTCACAATGAATACTACTCCTAAACATGTGCTAATTTTCCCCTTAGTGGATTATAACATTGTAATGTTTGGCAAGTTGAATTGATATTATGAGATGTTATCCTTGTTATATGACAATATCCTCGTAGTATAGTGTCGATATTGTGATAACGACTTTGGATGAGAAGTCATAAGGAATTGCCCTGATGTCAGTTGAACCCGGTGAATCCCAGAAGTGGGTTAATGATGTTTTGTGATGTGTATGCACACTTTATGAAGTTACCCAAGTTATGTTAAGTTTAGACTTGTGATTGATAGCTTGTTGTATAGACTGTCTTAAAGGACCTTATGAGAATGATTCCATGTCAACTTGAAGTGTTGGATAAAATTGATATTTCTAAAACATGATTGCTTGTCAATATGATTGTTATTGGTGAGAAAGTGCCCAGGTCGCTTTGCACTCACATCATATAGTTCGACAGAAAAAGGACATTTTGCTATGACCATTATTTCCATAATGATTGAAAATGGAAACAAGTCGGGATGCACCCACACCATGTAGTTTGAAATAATATGCAGTTACATGGGAAATGTCATTTACTGAAAAAAAAACGAACATGTAAGGGATAATTTGCACCGCCTGGTACAATTCAGAAGGTTATAAACCTTTTTAGTAATTCGTCATTTCCACGATTATCTGAGTAATGGGCACAAGCTAAACTGAACCACACAATACAATTTGGCATAATGTGTCTCATCTTATATGTAAATTCCATAGAAGAGGACGTGAGTTCGACATCATTATACAGATTGGTAATGCTCAGGTGTGTTTTCAGGGTTTGCAGACCCCATGTTTTAGGTGTCATGAGTGCACTGGTACATGGACCATTGCTATATGGGTGTACTTCACTGCACTCGCAACTTTGTAGATTAACATGAAAAGGACTTGTGTGTATGACATGTCATTTTCATAGTGAGAGAACGTCATCATGCATTAATGTTTTGATTGGGTCGTACATTATAGGAATTACAAGTATGACTATGTTTGCCCAATTAGTTTCCTCCATGAGTGCGATGATTGATTACTATGATTGTAGTAGTGCAGGACATGGTAGTTCGCTACTAGAAGTAAAGTGCATGATTAATATATTCATTTTATAGCTCATATGCATAGTAGGACCTCTTTACTTTCAATGCTCAACTTAGAGACGTGTAAGATACATGTGACACTTCGCTTTGATATTAGTTTATCGCTTTATTTTTGTATATTGTGATGTGCTGATTTGTTGGGTTTGTACTCCCAGGAATTTGTTAGGATGCCCAAGGGGAAAGAGAGAGTTACACAATTTGTGATCAACTCTTGTTGACCCTCATTTTTTTGCTTATATATTCCTATTTGATTGTAGTGGCATGCACAAGCTTTGTGTTGCTTTATTACCAAATAAATAATAAAAGCTGAAAGTTTTTAATTGTTGTAATTTCATGCATTTTCGCATTCGATTTATGGGTCCTGCGTGCACCAAAGTATTGTATTATATGTATAGCTTCCGCTTAATCTTAATTTCACTCTGAGATAGGTTGGTTGACTATTTATCATTTTATAATGTTCTATTTGTATCGTTTTATGATATAGGGTTATGCTAGGCCCATAATATATGACAGTTATAGCTAGAGTGCTACACCAAGTACAAAAGATGGACCGGGATCCTCTCCATTTCACGCGAAATGGAGAGGTCCATTTCGCAGCTATGATTGTATCTCTCAAATCGGATGGCGAGAAGTAACTTAACTGCACTCGCAGGGCCCACTCGCCAGTTCAGCCGCTCTCGCCTACCCGCCGTCCGATTTGGAGGATACAATCATAGCCGCGAAATGGATCCCCTCCATTTAGCGTGAAATGGAGAGGATCCCGGTCCACAAAAGATATACTTCCTTGCCAGCTGGTCCCCTAGGTGGCAACCGAGGTCAAAAAGTATTACCAAGAGGGGGGTATTTTGCCATTTTAATTATGCATGTAAAAGGTTACCCAATGATCATGGCTATACTACTCACACCAAGGCGAACCATTTTGAAACTAGAGAGCCCTTCCCCACCCCCTGTCGGCGCCTCCCAAGCCCTATCCAGTGAGATAGTCACCCCCGAGTTTGAAACACAAGGAGGGACACTACCTATTTATGTTCCTTGCTCCCCTCTCTCTATGTAAATCAGTTCTCATGTATTGCACGAGATCCCTGGGCATTGGAGCTTTGCCTTCAACAGCGACAATTATCCTTAGCTCACTCGGAAAGCTCAACCTAGTTGGAGGGAGGTCTACGCCCCTTACAAATGGCGCCGTCATTGAGAAGATGAGTTCCCAACAGTGGTGCGAGGCTACTCTCTATTTTAATAATTTTGTGATCAAATTAAGGCTCAGTTTGGGGGGACTTATTTTCACCGGTCAAGCGGTTACGACCGCATGAATCAGACTATAATTAAGGTTTGATTCATGCGGTCGTAACCGCTTGACCGGTGAAAATAAGTCCTCCCAAACGTAGCCTAAGTGTGTTCGCACTTAAGGTTTGAGTTTAATTCTAATTGTACTTCAATTGAATAAGTTATACACATTCAAACTTAAGTCGAATAATTAAAGTATATAGATGAATTGTTGCTCCTTAACATATCAATACTTGGAGACATTTACTCACCTTGTCTCCAAGGAGAAAAGTGTATCCCTTAGAGCAGAGAAGTCGAAGTTTGATTTTCTTTCTAATTGAATTTCAATTGAATAAGTTATATGCTTTCAAATGTAATTCTAATCTTTGAAGTATATGGATGTCTTATTGCTCTTTAATGCACCCTAACTTCTGGACATATATTCCCCTCAAGGAACAAAATGATAATATTGGATCATGGAGCTTATATGGAGAAGTTACATTCCTCTTAAGTTGACCTTAAGTATCAAACTCTCTTAGAAAACAAATATATTATGCTACTTATTACTCTAGGCTAGTGAGCACAAAATTAGATATGCTTAAGATGAATGTCGCTCATTTTCAATATAGAGAGCCCAAAGTTTAATTACATTAAATTTGGAGTAATAAATTGAAAGTTATTGGTAATCAAAGAAAAACTTAAAATTAACCATAAATAGGTCAATCTTCAAAGACTTCGGGTTTTAGGCATCAAATTAACTTGTGCTCAATATGAATGTTGTTCATAATGGGACAAGTATCCAAGTCTTAAGATTTAACTTAATCAAACTTAATTAGTGAAGTTGAAGCATTTATCAAAGGGTGAAATTACTTACTGCATGTTTAGCTTTTTTCAGGATGATTTTATATTTTGTCAAGCTTTCATCATTCCTACAAGCGTAGATTGTTTTATAGTTGTCCCACATTGCCCCAACTTTGTCTTGCACTTCCCCTTTTCACCACCAAGATTTTTTATTTGGGGGCGCATGGCCTTTTGAATCTCCAAGTACATTCTTTCAGTTATCCTTAAATGTGAACACATAACTTCTCATAAGACATTATGATCAACATAAGGGTCATCAACTAGTTGTTTCATAATTACTTTCTTGACAACAACTGTGACACCCCAAATCCCAATTTGGGTTCAGGTTGGGTGACACGGCCTGGGACACGGGCGTGTCCCAGGGCGTGTCATGCTCGGGTTGAGCAGCTTCTCAAGTGCTCGACGAAATGCACTCGAGAAGTTCTCGAGAGGGAACATGCCCTGCGACACGGGCGTGTCAGAGGGCGTGTCCCCCTCTGGTCGACGAACAGCGCTCGACGTTCGTAGAGCGCCAAGTTGAGTGGAGTACACGGCCTGTGACACGGGCATGTCACAGGGCTGTGTCCTTCTCGGGTTCAGCCAGGAATGCTTATGCTGATGGACACGGGTGTGTCCTGGGACACACGACCTGCGACACGGGCGCGTCACAGGCCGTGTCCCGCTCGGGTTGAGTTGGTCGTGTGTTTTTTGAGGTACACGGCTCCTAGACACAGGCGTGTAGGATGTGACACGGGCGTGTAGGATGTGACACGGGCGTGTCACATGACCGTGTACTGTTCTGGATTTGAGTCGGTTGTGTGCCGCTTAAGGTACACGGCCTGTGACACGGGCGTGTCACAGGGCGTGTCAGGCCGTGTTCAGCTTATTTCTGGGCAATCAAGGCCGTTCATTTCCTTCTTCCTGGATCCAAGGGATCAGGCCCTTCCCTGCTACATATAAGGCCGAGAATGAGGGGATAAGCTCATTCATTTTAGCCATTTCTCCTTCTTCTCAAAGAGCTAAGCTAAGGGGAGAGAGAGAGAGAGAGAGAGAAAGGAAAGGGAGAAGGGAGACGGCTGCCGGAGAAGCTTCAGCGGGCTGATTCGAGAGCCGAGTGCGGATTTGTGGAGGCAAAGCCGTGGCGGTGATTTCCATCCGGCTAGTTCATGGCTCCAAAGCGATCGTCAAGGGTAACGATCTCATTCTTGGACAATCAAAGTCCTTTCTTTATGCATATGCATGGAATCCTCCACCAAGAGGTGGAAAACATAAGTGATTCCCTGTTGAGTCTGCATCTAGAGCCGGAAATGTGTAGTACGGTGTAGGCATGCTGTGTGAAGTCCATCCGGACGGTTAGTCTGGATTGATGATGGTTATATTGTGAACCGGAGAAGACTCGTGTAGTATGTGCTATCTATGAATTGTGGTGCCTGTAGTTCTTTTGTTGTAAGCTCTGTGTGAACTGTATGTTGATCTTGGATGCTTCGGGTAAGCTCCTTGTGGTGTGAGTGCGGTGAGCGCTATTTGCTCTGAGAGAGCGGAAAGCTGCGGCTAATCAGGAGGTAAAGCCGACCCGCGTCATGTGGTGCGCTACTGACGGTTTGAGCACGGTAAAGGCTGACCTGCCCCTGGTTGTTTGGGAGATCGATTGGTGGCACGACTTGGGGGACGCGAGATAGACCCGGCTTGCTGCACCACAATGGTGGGTCGATCTGAATAGGAAATGCTCAAGTTTGCCGTGAGGTTCTCACCTCTGAGTGGTTTGGGCAGAATGTCGCTAGCATGCGTGTTGGTGGACTAGGATCGGCCAGCCAATAAGTTAAAAACCTCTAATCGGTGGTGTTTCCACGGAGTCCGGTATACCGTAAGGTGCCCTGAGTGCACGGAGCGTATGGAGGAGGCCGACGTTTGTGATACTGTTGTGATGCTTGTGATGATAGCTAGATTTTGGCAATGCATACAGGGAAGGAACCACTGCCCCGGGTAATGGGTAGGGTCGTTATAATTGGTCAGCTAATGCTGACCGTTGCTTTGTTTACCGCTCTTGGGGTGGATGTCTACTTGCAGGTGCTGAAGAGTGGATTGAATTGAGCGGAATGAAGCATTGCTGCTTAAAGGCCCTTGAAGGCCGTGCGAAGAATTCTTGGATTTCATGTGTGGCCGACCTGCGTGCCGATGTGTGAAGTTGTGTATTTATAAAGAGCAACTTGTAAGGCCTTAAGCCCATGAGCGTGTGTGTGTGTTGTATATATTCCTAGTTTATATATAAATGTGGAGTTTATATATTTAGTGGACATTCATGTGGTTGAGTTCTTACAACTTAAAATGATGCGCTAGAATGCTCTGAGTTAGGATACGAGTAGAACGTGATTTAATATTTACATGTAATTCCTGTCGTTTGTCTGTGAAATATGACATGGCGGCCCCGGCCGGACCCACCGCTATATTCCATGTGACTAATGGAGGCGTTACAACAACCTAACTTCTCATCTTCATGTTTCACCATCGAATTCTTTACGATACTTTTGTCTTTGTCTTAATTTATTATATTTAGTTTATACATCCAACACCACTAATTTATGTTGTGTTGTCAAATTTTTTCTAGGTATGATTTTACAATCCTTACAAATCATTGTATCTATTTTGCGAGCCAAAAAATAATTAATTTGTGACATATTTGGTCTGCTTTTAAACGTAATTAAATATTCTCCCTTCTTTATGAAAAACATATTTATCACAATTAGCTCATGTGTTATGGTAAAGTCTAAAATGATTAGTTCGTCTTCTTTTCTATCTTCATATTCAATTCTTCATGAACGGCTGTATAATCTATATTTTCTTTTTCTATATGTCTATTTAATTCTTCTCCTATGAAAATCTTCTCTCTTTGAGAGATTTTTTTTACTAAATCATCTAAGTCTTACTAAAATTGTACTTTAATAGCTTCACTTAATCATATTTGTGGAACATAATTAGCACTGATCACATTAATAGATTCATTTTCTATGATCAATTTAAAAGCTACAATTTTATCACATATTTAACTTGTCTCAACAATTTTATTCATCCAAGTAGTATCTACAATAAAATTATTTTAGTCTTTCATCATTATTTTTCTATATCAAATTGATGGATTTTCATCATTACTTTTTCAAATCAACTTTAATAAAGTTTATAAGCCTAATAAAAACCTATCATAGTAGGTATAGGAGCTTTATTAAAAGCTGTTTCAATTTTATGAATTTCTATTAGTACTTTTAATTCAAGAATAGTGTGTACTAACTTAAATGGGTATTGGGTTTTTTTTAAAAAAATAAATTATAAAATATGTTAATTCATTAGATGAAAAGAATATGGTTATATTTGTAATGACAACTTTTCCTACTTAATATTGTAATTATATATATAATATTATATAAAACAATATGTCATTCTTCAAGCACACCAAACTTCTAATTTCAGTCATTGGATCTCCAAAATTTTAATTTTCGGTCATTGGATCCTAACACAATTCATAAAATATCAAAACCCTCACACCTGCTTCCATAACCCGCTTCCCGAACCTCGTGCATCCCTTACTCCTCTTCTCTATGCATATCTCTCACGACTCTCCTCTAGGGCATTGCAACTCTCATTTGACATGCATCCTCCTCCTATGACTCCTCGGCGCACCCCTTCCTCCCGTGCAATCGGAAACCCTCATCCCCATTGGCGACCTTCCTCCTTTGGTCTGCGGCATCTCGGGCTCGCAGCTCTCGGTCGGAGCTCGATCCTCTTTCTCCCCCCGCCCTCTCTCTCTCTCTCCTTCTCTCACGTTATTGGAAGATTTTTCTCTCTGGTTTGTTGGTGTCATTGACGATACAGCTCTATCCATGTGCCTATTGTTGTCGGTCTAGATGTGATAATCATGGCTCCTTCTCTCTTCCTCCTTCCTATAGTACTCTGTTGGTGCGGATTTCGTAAGAACAACAATCTATTTTTCATGCTTGCTTGGAGGAAATCATGGTCATTTCTTCTCCTCTGATCTCTTTGTAGCTATAGCCCTAGCCCTTATGCATTGACAGGCATTTCGAGTTATTTTTTATTCTTTTCTTCTTACTTTGCCCCATGATGATTTAAGCTTATAACCTCGGATATGAACTATGTTTTATATCTTCATTAACTACTGGTTCTTACATTAGTTGCATGTGCGCAAAGGTTGTATTTTCCCACCAGAGCGGGAGAAGCCCGGTACTCGAACGTGGGTGTAGCTCGCTCGAATGCGGGCGCAGCTTGCTAAGAGTCAGCGAGAACGAGCGAAGCGCGGTTGGTTGCGGGCGAAGCGCGGTTGGTTGCGGGCGAAGCACGGTTGGTTGCGGGCGAAGCGTGGTAGGTTGCGGGCGAAGCGCGGTTGGTTGCGGGCGAAGCGCGGTTGGTTGTGGGCGTAGCGCGGTTGGTTGCGGGCGAAGCGCGATTGGTTGCAGGCGAAGTGAGGTTGGTTGCGGACGAAGCGCGGTTGGTTGCGGGCGAAGAGCGGTTTTGTAAGTTTTCTTGCATTTTAAAGAAATTCCATTTTTAACTGTTGTTTATTTTCCCAATCCTATGTAAAACTCTGGGCAAATTAGATGTATTTGTGGGTTTGTTAATGTATGTAGTGTTTACAGTCATAAATTGAGTTGAAATTACAGTCCACATTGTATAAAGATAAATAGTGCTCTTTGAAATTATAGTCGTTATTCTAGTCCAAATTAGAGTCACCTTCTCTTCATTTTGAAATTGTAGTCCAAATTAAAATTACAGTCGTTATTTTAGTTATATTTATAGTTCAAAGAACCAAACAGTTTTCGTAATATTTATAGTCGTAATTGGAGTTTTTGTTGTAATTGTATATAACATATGAGTTTTTGTTGCAATTCCCCAGTTCTTTTTGTCATCTCGTAGTATTTACAGTTCTTTGTTTTTGAACTGTAAAATGTTGTCTAATTAAAAAAATTTTAGATTTATGTTACTTTATTTTAGTTGTAGCTTATGTACTATTTACAGTTCTAATTTTTGAACAATATTATTACAATGTCTTCTCTGTTAAAAAGCTCACCAATTTTTTGTATAATTACGATTGCAGGACAAAAAACAGTCGTAATCATAGTTCTATTTAGGGTAAATTTAATTAATAAACTATTCAGATCATTAGTTGTACATAGCTCTGGGAGGTAGAGAAATTACCTTAATTTTTTTTTATTTCCGTCTTGTTATTTCAGTTGTAACTGTTGTAATGTTTAGAGTTCTAATTTGTGTAGAAAATTTTTAAAATTTATTCTTCTCTATTTGGAACTTCAATTGTTTGTATGATTACAGCTGCAGAACCCAAACCATTCTAATTCACAGTTCTATTGGTATGAAGTCAATGGCTTAATTTTTTTGCAATTTCTGTTTGATTATTCCAGTTGTATATATTTTAATGTTTAGGGTTCTAATCTGTGTAAAAAAATTTTACAATTTATTCCTCTCTTTTTGGTACTCCAATTATTTGTATGATTATAATTGCAGAACCCAAAATAGTCTAAATCACGGTTCTATTTACAGTTGTAACTAGTTGTCATTCTTTTTTGGATTTTCTCTTCTATCTTGCATATTAAAAGGTGAGTTACATTTTTATTTTTAAGTAGATGTAATTCTAATTGTAATTGAAAGTTTATTGTTTCGTTTTACAATATGCTTATTAATTACATATTTTTGTAATACAACTTTCCTATAAGTGACATTCAAGAAGAGAAATTCATAAACAAGTAAGATTATCTACACATTCTTTGACGTGTTTTTTGTATTTATATATGCTAAATCAAAACCTCTTTTATAGAGCCTGAGAGCAATTACTTACACTCCAGATGTGCTATATCGACTTTCAAGTTGAATGCTCGTCCTTTGTTAGACGCTTTAGAAGAGGGAACTTTAAAGATTTTGAGGGAAGCCGGTGTGCTGCAGTTGTTTGAGATGCCCAATCTTCCGCAAAATATTCCATTACTTTATGTTCTTGTACGGACTTTTAACAGACATAAACATGCTTTTTACTGGGTAATAAATATTGTAAATTGACTGTTAATGAGGTTTCTTTGATCTTGGGTCTTCCAAACTGAGGAGAGGTCTTTACGTTCGTTAGATTGTCGTGTATAAATATATCCTTCAAAGATTTGACTGAGGATCTTAATAGTCTCGCTTTGGAAGATTGGTCTCCCACTTTGGAGAATAGGAGATTGGATAGCTTAAACCTCAATTTGTCAACGTATTTTTCTTCCCGCTGAAAGTGAGGAAGATCAAGCCGCTCGGTACAAAATTAAGGTTCTCGAACTTTCTGAAGTACAAATGCGTCAAAGAGCAAGACCGCCGGTTTTTTGTTCTCAGAGGACCGACAGCACTAAGTCAAGCACCCGTCAGTTAAGAAAGTGTGTTAATTTGATACTGGGAGGGTTGTGAAACCATATAACAATAAGTAAGATAATTTTCAGTACATTCTTTTTATATTAAACATTTTCTAATTACAGTATTTTTGGCTCTGGGTATGGCTTTACGAACACACAGATGTGCAGGTGATTGTTGATGAACTTGCTAGGCCAAGAATTTGTCGGTCATCTAAGAAGAGTTATCATGCCCAGTTTTGCTTCGATCTATTAACAAAACTACGAACAAGTTATAAGGTTGGTAATACCTAAATGGTTGCAACTGCAGTTGCAATTGTTCTTTTTATTGAAAATTTAAAACCAATTACAGTCATAAGTCTAAAATGCATTTATAGTCGTAATTGTAGTAGGCATTTGCACTCGTAATTCTATTATGCATTTACACTCGTAATTCTAGTAGGCATTTGCAGTCGTAATTGTATTATGCATTTGCAGTTGTAATTCTAGCTGGCCTTTACAGTCGTAATTGTAATAGACATTTACAGTCGTAATTACAGTATGCATTTAGAGTCGTAATTCTGGTGGACATTTCCAGTCGTAACTGCAGTACACTTTTGCAGTGGTAATTTTATTATGCATTTATAGTCATAATTCTAGTATGAATTTGCAGTCGTAATTGTAGTAGGCATTTGCAGTCGTAATTCTAAACCGCATTTTCAATTGTATTTTGATGTAGTACATTTTTTGGTTTGAACTGTATATAAAACCAAACTTCGTGGACATTTTGAAGAGTGAGGAAAAGGTACTTGCAGAAGAGGAGGAAGAGGATGATTAGACTTCGAACATGTTAAAAAAACAAGAATGTTATTACAAAAAATATATCTGACGAGAAGGTGCATGTGGAATTAAAAACTGAGTTAGATAATTATATGTTGACCACTGAAGAACTTCGAGAGAATTCTAAAAATTAGAAGAACCTGTTGAAGAAAAGAGCTAAAGAAATTGCGAAGAGGAAAGTAAAGAAGAAATCAAGAATGGAAGCAGAGAAATATTTATTTGATGATGACGTGCGAGGATTGGAGGCCCGTCTGAAGAATTTTATTCAAACAGAAGTGCGGTTGGAGGTGCGCTCAATTATAGACTGTTGTGAGTCATGGTTTGCCAAATTAGAAGCCAAATTATGTGGTGAACCACAGCCACTGCATGCTACACCTCCCCAGACCTCTCCGCTGCATTCTACAAAGCCTCAGACCTCTGCACTGCATGCGCAGCACGTATCGCCAGATAAACCATTTATGTCGATTGTAAAAGTTAAATCGGAGGTCAATACAGAAGACATTAAAATTAGTAGTCTGGTTAAAAATATAAAGAATAGACAAAACAAAAAAATACCAAATACTGTTTCGAAAGAAAAAGCTAAGCTCAAAGAGAAGGTAAAGGAAGATAACAATTACCCCGGCAGACCGTACATATCAGATTTTGAGTGCAAGGTTATAGATGATATGATTCAAAAATTTCCAGAAAGATATTGTCACTCGTCTATGTAGCATGTATGTAATATTGTTATAGTTAATTACATATTAGTAATATGTAAGTGATATATTTGCTATTTGCAGCTGCGATACCATTTTCAACAATGGAACCATTTTGATGACGCGAGCTGGTATGTATGAAATCCTTCATGGTTGATGGACGCACAACACGCACCTAAATGCATATGTTGTTGCACTCAGAGCTAAGAAGATACTTTTGAAGTCAAATATAAGAAATTTCTTTTATGTTTCATCTGACTATGCTGTAAGTACACCAAAAAATGCATATACTTATATTTTACGTTGCTCTCATGTTCATTAACATTTTTCCACAATACTACCGGAGAAACAATGCTAACAATACTAGATGCCTAATAAAGCATTTAACAAAAGTCAGTGTGAAAAATAGTGATTTATTTTTTATGTCATGCCACCTAACCAATCATTGGACATTATTGGTGTGCCAATTGAAGCAACATAGATGAGAGTTTTATGACTCAATGAAAAGAAAACATCATAGTAAGGGACTTGAATCATTGGTGAGCTTTTAAAAAAAACAATTAATTAACATTCAGATTTCAACCATCTTTTAATTTTCTGAGTTCTCTTGCAGGTTAAAATACTACATGAAGAAGCAACACGAGCACTTCCAGTCGAAATCGATGATTGGCCTATTGTGGAAGTTCCAGGATTGCCACAATAGGGAAATGGAGACGATTGTGGAGTTTTCGTTCTAAAGTACATGGAGGCGGTTCTATCAACTGATGAGATATCCTGGACAGAATGCAGTTCTTGGTCTGCTCAAACAGCCAAATTCCGAGCAGAAATTGCGACTGATTTAATTACAACCTTTGCGAAGATATGTTCACATTGAAACTTATATTAGATGCAAGTTGCTTTAAAGACTTTGAAATTTTTGTGGTACTTTAATTTGTTGTTGATGTATAATATCTTTGGTAACATATGACATGTCGTATGCTAATTATATTCGTAATTTACATTTGCAAAAAACAATTGTTTTTTAGTTACAAAAAAAATTAGCAACTTGAGAAAATTTTTTTCAGTCCAAATGTATAGTTGTTCCACGTTTCAAATTATAGCGCTAGAAAACATAACATTTTGAAAGTGCAATTTACATGCTGCATTATGCTTATACTAATTTACAGTTCAAAAGTCTTGTGCTTTTACATTTGCAAAAAGACAACCACGTACTTGAGTAATCTTTCTTTTCAGTGGCAAAAAGATAAGACAGACCTAATTACAGCTCTAAAAAAGAGTTAAATTACAGTTCAAAATCACAAAAAATGCAGTCACAAGCATTTAGTAGAACTTCCAGTTCTAAAAGTCAATTAAATTACAGTTCCAAATCAAATTTCAAAATTGTTGTCCTAGAATTGACTAAATAACTGCAATCCCCCATATAGCATGACAGGGCTTCGGTCTTCATCAACAATACTATAAGAAGAATTGGCTCAAACTACTTTTCCCTACAAGTTAATAAAAGGAAAATATTAAGAAAACATTTCCTAATGAATGACGTAAACATATAGATGAAAAAAATTGAACATATTACTGTTTTTTTTGTCTCACGTTCACAGTGGTCCTTCATACGAGAGCTACTTGCACATTTTCGTCTCTTTATAGGCGGATTCATTATAGTTGGCGGATTATTAGGATCTTCTGCTTCCATAAATTCTTTCTTTTCCATGTCATCTTTATCCAACATCTCATCTATAGACTTTATCAACTCGTGCATAACATTCATTACATGAATTTTAGTAGCCCGACAGTTCTCAATGTGGGTGGCTAAATTGTAACTGGATCGCATGAGATGATTCCGGAATATCTTGTTCGACTCAAACTCTTTCATAGATGGTATATTCAAAAGGTATATGCCTTTTTAGCATCAACGGTGAACCGCTTCAACACATATTTTATTGAAATTTGCTTCACATTCCTCCAATTATAGACTTTTAATATATGTCGACATAATAGAATTTTTGTTTGAAATCCTCTACACGAGCAATCTGAATCATAAGTGGTTGAGTTGAAATTTACAAACCATCTTTTTTCATCCTCAGAACCATCACAGTTTGTTGTCACAAATAATATGTGTTCATCATCATATCGTGTTTCGTCCACAATACTTGATCCAAGTGTTCCCTCTGTGTATGTCTTCTCAAAAAACCTCGTATATTTTTCTAGTGTATAATTTCGAGGCTTGCTTTAGTAAGACAGATGTCTTGCGCCTCAAGGTAACCACTCCGTGCTTGTTTTTGAAATCCTCCTCACGCTCACCTATACGCCAAGATAAAACAAGCTTTTCTATGCCAAGAAAACATTCAACTAAATTACTAGTAGCCTTGGAACACCCATGCAAACAATTATTAGCGATTCATTTCTTTGGGTTGATTAGATACCAAGGTCAAACACATCCTTGTTACAAGTCGTAGACCACTTCCTCTTGACATTATGCAAATCATTCAACCATCTATTATCTTGTAAATTTCTTTTCATTACCATCTCATACCAATTTATATCAAATTCAGTTTCGTCATCACACTCTGACATGCATCTATAGAAAAATCCACGAATATCACTGTTATGGTTGAAGCTAGGAACCTTAGAAGGGGCTTTTTTGCAGATGTGTCATTGACATAATCGATGTCTAGTCTTCGTGAATACTCATTCAATAGCATCAGACATAGCTTGGTCTTGATCTGTAAAAATAGTTATTGGTTCCTTGCCACCAACACACTTCAATAAGGACTCAAAAACCCAACTAAACGACTCAACTGTTTCTTCAGCAATGAAAGCCCCTCCTAAGAAAATGTTTTGTCAATGATGGTTGACTGCGATGAAAGGTGCACGTGCAAGATTATACTTGTACAAACGATATGTTGTATCAAATATCAAAATGTTGTCAAAACAATCGTAATCGAGTTTGCTATTGCGTCCATCCAAAAGAAACTCGTTAAACGCTTTAGCTCATCTGTCTGAACATAGTACGAGAACATGTTATCATTCGACTGTTTTTCTTGTAATATATCAAGCAAACTAGCTGCATCTTCACTTTCAATTAAAGTTGCTCTTTCACGTTGTATGTAGTTGAAGACATTTGTCTTGGAAAAACCAATATTTTCAGGTCCTCCTGCCTCATCCGACATAAAGTTGTATGCGTCAACGGGTTTAATCCCTGCACCAGTCATATTTTTAAGAAACTACCCTGCATTTCTAAAATAGACCGGCGGGATCTCAATAAATGACTCTCCTTCTCGGTTGCCGTCGGATGGTTGTGTTTCTCAAAAATTTGGTAACTGTCCAATTTTTGCCATCTGAATCGGTATGAAAATTGATACAAGCAAGACAACTCGTCCGGGTATCTAATTTGTGGTACTTCTTTGGGGATGGCTTTATGTGTTTGCTTCCTGCTTTGGAACAACTATATCCCCTAAATTTGATAGTTGATGTATGAGTCTAATAAGTAATGTGTTGCTTTCGCACATTAAATCCTATTCGGTGTGCATATTCACAGTACATTATGTAAGCCTCTAGTTCTGAATGCACAATAGGGAACACAACATGAATCTTAAGAAAAAAATAAAACTTTTGTCAGTTATGACCTAATGTTTCAAATACATTTATTTTTTGAGTTCTAAAAATACATATAATGACAAAAGAAATTTACAGTTCCAAAAAAATGAAATAATTACAGTTCAAAAAATCCAAAGTGAAACAAAAATGATGATCTATAATATGGAATTACTTATTGTTAATTACAGTTCAAATTAACTGTACTTTTTACAGTCCAGTTTTCTTCTTTCAATTAAAGTTAAAATCAACTTTGTTATTTCAATTGCAGTTCAAAAAAATTGATAATTACAGTACAAATTAACGTTCAAATATAACAACATACAAGTCATATTGTTATAAATATACAAAACATCACATTTACATATAATACAGTCTAAAAAACATCTCAAACATTAAGTAATAACAGTCAAAAGATAATTCATTCAATTACAAAATTTAGAGTTTACTTTGTCCTTTCAATTTACAAATAATGACAAAATTTACCATTTGAACGTTCAGTAGACCCTACCTAAGCATGGTCACTTTGTTCTTTCAATTACACTTCAAAAAACAGTTCTTTTTTACAGTCCAAAAATTGAGATACTTTTTTTACAGTCCAAAATTTGAGATACTTACAGTTCAAAAAAACTTACTTTTTACAGTCCAAATTTACAGTCCAGCTTTCTTCTTTCAATTAAATTTAAAATAATTTTTTTCAATTACAGTTCAAAAGACAGATCTTTTTACAGTCCAAAATTTGAGATACTTACAATTCAAAAAAACCTCCTTTTTATTCTTCCAAATTTACAGTCCAGTTTTCTTCTTTCAATTAAACTTAAAATCAACTTTGTTATTTCAATTACAGTTCAAAAGACAGTTCTTTTTACAATCCAAATTTACGGTGAAAAAAATATTTGCTAATTACAGTTCAAATTAACACTTCAAATATAAGAACATACATGTCATATTATTACAAATATACAAATCATCACATTTACAGATAATAACAGTCAAAAATACCTGAAAATAATTTGATGACAAAATTTACCATTTGAAGGTTCAGTAGACGCTAAATAAACATGGTCACTTTGTTTTTTCAATTATAGTTCAAAAAATAGTTCTTTTTACAGTCCAAATTTAGACATACTTATAGCTAAAAAACTTACTTTTTACCTTCAAAATTTACATTACTGCGAAGAGATTTCAGATTCTATAGTAATTAGAACACAAAAAGATCACTGAAATGCCAATCTAGGTCATATATGAAGAAGAGAAAAATTAGAAGGAGAAAAATAATTACAGTTGTTTGGGAAGATATCAGGGAATCACTTATTTGGACATTATGAGGGTTGTTCAAATCACCTGAACACATAAATATACATAGACTAGAAGATTGAGCTATGTAATCGGTAGAAAACATCAAAAATGGCCGACATAAACCTGAATTTACAGCCGGCAAACTACCACCTGCGTTGCAGCCTGCGTTGGAACCTAATACTGAAGAGAAACAATGGCTTGAAAGGCCGTAAGCATCGTTTTCGTCGTCTAATATAGGAGCAGTGTGGACATCGGGATGCATTTCCGCGTTTTCCGACATGATCGGGAGGAGATCGATGATCGAATCGCGGAAAGCAGATGTTTACGGCCTCCGGAGGGCGGCTAGGTCGCGAAATCAGAAAGAGGTGCGAAATCGAAAAATTAGGAAAGAGGTATTTCCGTAATTATATAGGGAAGGAGGTATTTATTTAGGGACCATAAGCATGGTACGCCACATGTACACAAAATTTTCGCTCTTAACAGACGGTTTCCTTCCCTAGTGTGTTGGTCAATTGATTGATGGGATTGATGATGAATTTTCAAACTAATGAATAATATAAGGTTACTTAAAGGCATGAAATTTCAAACTAACTCAGTTGTATTAATGTACATTTCATATATATATACATATATATCTTTCACTATTATAAGGGAAAAGTTATCTTTGGTGAAACATTCAAAAATATCAATTATGTCCTCATTTTTATATTTTAATGACTTGACATATATTATAATATATTTCAAATGAATTAAAATACAATTTCCATTCAAGTAATTACACTATCAAAAAATTAGAAGTAATGATGAAAATCCATTTAAATTCAAAAACTTTTTTAGTAGAGCTCTTACACTCACTATGGTAGGTTGTCATTAGCACGTCAGCGGTCTATTCAAGGAAGCTTGTCATTAGACATATCAGTGGTATTTCGAGGTGATGACATTAAATCAATCAACTTTATTAAAGTCAAAATAATATTTTTAGGTCAAAACTTATATTGTTTTACAAAATAAAATTTGTAATATTTATGTATATTTATTACGGTCATTTGAGTATCATATGTATATGTTGCGGGCAAAACCCGCCTTGATGGGGGGCGGAGAAGAAAATCCATCTTCATCGGGTCGGGTACTGTCGTCTATGCTATCAAAGCGGGATGCGCCCGCATCAAAGCGGGATGCGCCCGCATCAAAGCGGGATGCGCCCGCATCAAAGCGGGATGCGCCCGCATCAAAGCGGGATGCGCCCGCATCAAGACGGTCAGTGCCCGCATCAAAGCGGGATGCGTCTGCATCAAGACGGTCAGTGCCCGCAATATATACATATGAGTACTCAAAATGACAGTAAAAAAATATTAATTTCACGCAATCTTTCTCTTCCTCTTCTTTCTCTCCTTTTCTCATCTCTCCCTTTCTCTCTCCCTCTCTTTCCCCCCTTTCTCCTCTTCCTTTCCCCATCTCTCTCCCTTTCTCTCCCCTCCCCAATCTCCTCCCTTTCTCTCTCTCTCTCTCTCTCTCTCTCTCTCTCCCTCTCTCTCTCTCTCTCTCTCTCTCTCTCTCTCTCTCTCAACTCTCTCCCCCCATCTCAAACTCTCTCATGATCCAATGGCTCTTGTTTGATCTATGGTGTGCCTCCAAATTCCTATATTGCTTTATATAATAAGATATATATATGCAATAAATTATTATATTTCCTTACTCTCTTATAAATCATAGTATATATGTACTATAAAGTGTAAATTATGTTCTTCCTAATTTTTCATTACTCATTGATTTGTTGGCGTACATTGGAATTGATTTGGTAATTGGAGCTAAGATTAAATGTTATAAAATTATTATATTAATTAATAATTAATGTAAGCTATTAGTAAATATTATATTCTTGTGATTAAGATATTATCTATTACTTTGTTATAGCACATGTAAAAGGTAAGCCCATTGGTGATATCAATTTATATCCTATTATATATTATTTTTTTCTATTAAGATTATTCCATGCTTTTATATTGCTCTATTTTTAATATTCGTGGTATAAATTTATTGATGTGCATATAACATTACTCTATTTTTAATGTATATTTTAGCTTTTCAAGTAAAGAAGGACAGGGAGAGACAATTATTACTCCCACTATGTTAAATTAGAGAGAGGAAGAAAAAGAGAGATGACCATGTGCACAATTATAAATTATTAGCTATATATTAAAAGGGAAAATACTTTATTTAGGTGATTGTTAACCGCAACCCGTTATTTTGTTAGTCGCACCCCAAAATCTCTCAATTTTTCACGCTTTTTCGAAATACACCTTGTACATGCAATATAAAGAAAAATTTTCAACACAAAAGTTGTAGATATCGACGAGATCTACAACTTTCGTGCTGATCGTTTTTCCTAAAAATGCATGTACAAGGCGTACTTTGGAAATATGCCCAGGTTTTGCGCCTTTTCGAAATACGTCTTGTACATGCAATTTCAGGAAAAGTTTTCAACAAGAAAGTTGTAGATCTCGTCGATATATACAACTTTTATGTTGAACACTTTTCCTGAAATTGCATGTACAAGACGTATTTCGAAAAGACGCAAATAATTGAGAGATTTTGGGGTGCGACTAGCCAATTACGGGTTGCGGTTAACAATCACCTTTATTTATTGTAAGGATTCAAAAATATGATCATGATAGCGAGTGGTTGGTGATGATATTACTTTAGGTGTGCAGGGGACCACAACAATTAAGTTAGTTGGTGTCATTATTATTTTATGCTATGATTTTGGAAGACAATTTATGTATCTATATTATATTAAGGCTCTGTTTATTTTGACTATTGTATTGTGATGAAAATAAAATTATTAGAAATGAAGTTTAATAAATTTTTTTAAAAAAAATTTACGGTAAAAATTATTTGTGTATGTTAAAACATATATATATATATATACAAAAAAAAATATGCATATATTTGAGGCACACTAAATTTTAATTCTTAACCATTAAATCTACATCAAATTAAAATCCTACCGCCACATGAGAGAAAGAGGGGAGGAGAGAGGGAGAGAGAAAGGGAGAGAGATGACCCAAGGGAGAGGAAGAAGAGACAGATGGAGGAAGGGAGAGGGAGAGAGAGCACGAGAGAAATGGAGGAATAGGGAGAGAAAGATGTTGAGAACTTAATATTTTTACGTCAAAACGTAAATATTTTTACAAAATAAAAATTGTAATATTGATTTATATTTTTTTACGATCATTTTGAGTAATCATATGTATATATTATGGGCGCTGCCCATCTTGACGTGGGCGCAACCCGCCTTGATGCTGCCACAGCCCGTACAAAGCCCTTGCGGAGCCGGGCGAAGCCCACCTGGATGCGGCCAAAGACCGCCCAACAGCATCAAACACAGACGTAGCCGTTGTAATGTTTTACATTTAAAAATTAATTTTTTTTACAAAATAAAAATGATAATCTAATATTTATATTTTTACGGTCATTTTGATACATATGTATAAATAGCCCGTCGTGGGCGAGCGATGTCCGTTTTTCGGGTATTGTCGCGATGGTTGTAGGGGCAGAGCCCGTGTCGTGCATAGGGCGAAGCCCGTGGTTCATTCTTTCGCCCGCCCCAGGTTAATATATATATTTTTTTTTTAATTTTTTAAAAATAAAATTAAAAAACAATTTTTTTAATATATATTTTTACAAATTATAATAGAGGGAGGGAGAGGGGGAAAAACAATTTTTTTTCGTATAAAAATATATTTTTTTACAAACTAAATATTGTAATATTGATTTGCATTTTTTTACGAACATTTTGAGTACTCATATGTATATGTTGCGGGCGCAGTCCGCAGGACCTGTCGGGGGCGGGCGAAGAACACCGTCGCCGGCCAAATACTGTGCCGCGTAGTCAACGGAGCAGAGGTTTGTGCCTCTCACTCGTGTGTGTGTGTGTGTGTGTGTGTGTGTGTGTGTGTGTGTGTGTGTGTGTGTGTGTGTGTGTGTGTGTATATATATAATAGTAGGGAGAGAGGGAGAGAGAAACGAGATGGAAAGAGAGATGACCGTGGTATGGAGAGAGGGAGATGAAGAGGGGGAGAGAGAAAGAATTAAAGAAATAAAGAGAAAAGATGGAGAAAAATTAATGTTTTATCATTAAAATTTCATTTTTTTACAAAATAAATATCATAATTTTGATTTATATTTTTTTACGATTATTTTGAGTACTCATATGTATATGTTGTAATGTTTTAGCATTAAAACTTAATTTTTTTTACAAAATAAAAATGATAATCTTGATTGATATTTTTTACGGTCATTTTGAGTACTTATATGTATATGTAGCGGGTATAGCCCACCATGAGCGGGCGATGTCCACCGTTTTCGTTCGGGTATTCTCGCGCATAGTCGTAGGGACGGAGCCCGTGTCATGCATGGCTGTAGGGGCGGAGCCCCGTGGTTCATTCCTTTGCCCGCCCCAGCGGTTATTAATATATATATTTCTTTTAATTATAATTTTTTTTAAGAAAAAATGAATATATATATATATATATATTTATTTATTTATTTATTTATTTTGTCATTAATTTATTTTCAAATAATACTTATTTAAAATTGTTTATATTTTTCTTTTATTTATTTAGTTTTTAAATTTGTTATATATTTTTTAATTTTTTAATTAAAAATATAAAAAATAAATCGCAGATCCGACGGAGCCCCCAAGCAAGTCGCTGGACTACGGGGAAACCGTCGGGGGTAGTCCAGCGGATCTCCGTCAGGGCCACCGCCTGCCGGAGCGACGTCGATACGCCGCCGAACTACCATCGGCGGATTTGTCGGGGTCCGGCGACCCTGCTAGTGGGGTTCGTGCAGGTCGGTGGTGGCTCCCCCGCGGGTGGTGGATGTGCACATGAGATGGCAGATGTGAGCAGGGAAGGCGTCGGGTTAGGTCCACCGTCTGCCGGAGAGACACTGGTACGCCATCGGACTGCTCCGAGTGGGTTCGTCGGGGATCGGCGACCCCGCCTGTGGGGTCCGTGCAGGTCGGCGGTGGCTCCCCACCGGGGGTGGATGTGAACAAGAGTATGCAGATGTGAACAGGGAAGACGTCAAGTTTTTTTAGATGCAGCAGGATTTTTTTCGAAAATTCAATATTTGCGGTCCACATTATTAAGATCCAATGGATGTGATGCAATCTGTGGTTCATTCCTTGGCTTCAAATATGCTCAAAAATTTTTCTTTTCATAATATATATGTATATATGTGGGTGAGTATCTATCTATCTATCTATGTATATCTATATATATGCAGTTAACCTTGTTTAATCGCACTCTGGGTCTTCACGATTAAGTTTGGCTAACCAGATGCTCTGTTGATTGATAGATATATGTGTGGTTTTGTGTACAATCTCGTATTCGCTGAGTGGGTCCTTCCGACAAGCTCAGGGCTTTGAGAGGCATTCAGGTCCAAGAGGCTAGAGTAGGCGAGTGGGGTAAGCAAATCCGCACTCGCCCAGGAGGAGTGAGGGTCCCGCCCTAGCAGGCGGGAAGGCTCTCGCTAATATAAACGAATGGCAGGCAGGAAGGCTCTCGCATCCGCCTTTTGGGAGAGCGGTTGAGGCGAGTGTCTGGTTCATCCAGCACTCGCCCCCCTTTAGGCAAGTGGTGCCTTCATGGATCATTCGCCCAGTAGGGTCCAGAGGCAAATTACCTGGATACCCTTAGAGGTCTGCATTTAGCACCTCCGAACAGCGGAATTACGTCGTTGACAGACCAAGTTGGGCTGCATATAGCCTTTTGGGACAACATAATTATGTTGTTGGCAGACCAAACTTAGAAATCTATAAGTAGACCCACAGGAGCACCTCAGAGAGCAAGCTTTTTCTCATTCCTAGGTCTTATAGCGCTCTCTGAGGTTTCCTTAGCTCAGCATTGGCTACGGAGGGGAAGCACTCTATGATCTTCCGGGTTAGAGAAGGGACCTCCGTGTTGTAGCCCAGGATCAATTTTTCTAGTTCTTTGCGGTTGGTCAGGGGCCAGGTTCCGGAGAAGTAGGTGTTAGCTACTCCCTCAGGTCCAAACTCTCTTTGGGATCAAAGTTTGGTTCCAACATTTTTGGTTGCGTGTGCTTGGCCGCCCCCGGAGCATTCTCCTACATCATCATTTCGATCTCGTAGTTGTTGTACTGATGACGCTTAACCCTTTCGCCCGGGGGCGGTGGCAGGAGAGTCTCATGCAGGCGCTTGATCTCGGCCTTCAGCCTCGAGTTCTCGCGCTCAAGGTTCGCCACCTGCACGCGCAGCCGCTCGGCACTCAAAGGGTCCTGAGGAAAATTGAAGGAAAAAGTTAGCTAAGAACGAAGCAAAACTATGAGAGGGTAACAAACGATATGCTTACCCCTTGCGCCGGTCGACTGGCGAGAAGCGTCTCGGAGGCCGTTAATTGACGCTTTAAGGAAGTCACCTCCGCCGCGGTGAGATCCCATGACTTCTGAACCTCGTTTAGGTTTCACTCAAGATTGAGGCTCCGGCGAGACACCATATGCACGAGCTCTAGGGCGCGCAGCTGGGCCCGCGCAGTCTCGTGCACGAGGGTCCGGGTGGATTCCTTGTCGTAGAGGCTGGCGTCATCCCTGTTGTACAACCCGAAGGCGAACGCGAAGGCCTCGCCGCTGGTGGTGTCTTGCTTCATCCAAGTTGGCAGGAGCGTCGAAATGGAGGCGCGGTTGATCTCGGGGTCCCATTGGAGAAGGGGCTGGCCCGTCTCGTCCAAGTGTCTCTCGCCGAGGCCGAAATTCTGGTGCCCCTTCGACACCGGTCCCTTGGGAGCCTTCTCTATGAGGGCGGCTATCTTCGCGGTGGTACTCGCCAAACCTGTCACGGGAGGGGTCTCGACAGGGGTTTCAGCAACGGACTTGCCCTTGAACGGTGCAGCTGTTTTGGACTGCTTGGAAGGGGCAGGAGGAGGAGCATCCTACTTCCGCTTCTGGGCACTCGGTTGAGACGAGGTACCCGGCTCCTCCCGGCAGGCCAAAGCCGCTGATTGCGCGAGAGACAGGCCGGGGCGAGAGTCACAGTTTCCGCGTATGGTTGGTGGAGAGGAATTTCTTGCTCACCTGCGCAAGCACCAAGTGTTAGCTTCGTTGAGTACTAAGGCATCAGTCAAGAAAGAGAGGCGGGACGATACCTTCACTGACGAGGATTGGCGAAAGGGAGTCGACATTCCGCCGCAAGAACTTGACATCGAGTTCTTGGTTCCAAAGAAACTGAGGAGGGCGGTCTCGTGCCCCCCAAGCGCGGGAGGCATGTATGTCGCCTCATCGTACTGGAAGGGCGAAAGGGGAACGTTGCCGAAGTTCCCAGTGACAAAGATGAACGTCTGCGGCCAGTGGTCATTTTTGTTGGCGAGGCCGCTAGTCTTGATCGTCTGGCCCGAGAAGAAGATGATCGCGTTCTTGGCCCGAACGTTGAACACCTTCCGGAAGACCGAGAGGTTGAACTCGATCCTTTTCGCACACATGTAGCAGGCAAATGCTACCAGGAGCGCGACGGAGTTTGGGTTGAGCTGGGTCGGAACCACACCAAAGTATCGGAGGGTCTGACGCACCTCCGGCCAGAGGGGGAGGCGAAATCCCACCTCAAAGTGCTCCAGGGGGATGGCGAGCTCCCCTTTCGGCAAGAAGTTGAATTTATCGTCACTCTCGGGACGCCGCGCGACGAACCCCGGCTAGACGTAATTGCCCATCGCGGAAACATACTCCTCCTCGGACAGTTTGCAGGGGGAAAGTCGTGGTCAAGGAAGACTTGCGTGCATTTAGTTCGACCGTCGGTCTCTCCCGGCATCTAGCGAAAACGAGAGGGAAGTTGGGTTTGCGCAACGCGGGAGCTTAAGGTGGTGAGTGCGTGAGGAAGCAGAATGAAGGCTCAAGTCTAAAATGATAGTAAATGCGGTAGGTAAGTAGACCTATTTATAGGAAAGTTCGGCAATCATGAGGATTTCCCGACGACGGGGGTGCAGATAGCATTTTTTAATAATCGGATGCATCGTATTCCGCCCTACCCTGTCGATGCCTCCCTTACCTACGAGTGGCGAAAGCCTTCAGGAAGGGTCCCGGGTAAATGCAAAGCGTGACAATATAAAAAATAATCATAACGGGAGAGCCGGGCATTCGGCGGAAGCATTGAAAACAACGCGAAAAATGAAGTCAGATACAAAGGATCACTCGCTTGGCGAAAGCGAGAGCATAATTAAAATATATCTATAATAAAATAAAATAATAACAATAAAAAAAATACTGATTGTTTAAACATTAAAAAGCGGAAGGGGTACATTTTGAAGAAAAGTAGGCGAGAAGGTGGGGTAAGAGAGGGCGGGAGCCAGTTGACTCGGTATTGAACCAACTGCCAACGACCCCGGCCTCGCCTCCCAGTCCTTGGAGGCACTCGCGGTTAGTAGTAGGCGCTCACGTTCGTCGGCTCCTGTTGGCCAAGTGCATTTGGTCCCGAGCTCTCGCGATGTGCCTCCCTGGAGATGTATCCTCACACCCGCCTCCTTGCCGCTCCATCTCCCCGACGAGGTGCGAGTAGTCCCGCTCGAGGACGCCCAGCCAGCGTTCAGTGGCAGCCTGGTGTACTTTCGCCTGATGAGAGTCGTCCCGCTGCATCCAGATCAATTTCGCTAGGACCTCCACCATTCGCTCCTTGAGTGTCTATGCATCCTCGGGATCGCTGAGGAAGCTCGCGGCTCGCTGGGAGAGGGTGGGGACGAGAACTCCATGTTGCCATCAGGAGCCACCGCCGAGGTGTCCCAGTATCCTGGCAAGAGTTTTTGGCCACCATCAGGATCAGATTCAAGAGAGAAGGGAGAGATTCAGCAATTTACCCGACATATGAATGGCGCTCCCACCCGGAGACTAGCGGGAAGGACCGGGTCCCCCCTCAAAGGATCTTGTAAAGAGCGGGTGCCCGGACTTTCCCCGTCCCGGACCGGTTGACGTTTGCGCTAGCATGAGGGTCTCAGCAGGATTGGTGGCATCAGGAGCTTTCCCGGTCGAGGGCCGAGAGCCTGGCTTTTTGGGGATCTCGACGGCCGGGGTCCTGGGCGCCGAGCTGACCAGGCCCATAGTACCAAAAGGAGGAGCTGCGAGAAACAATGTGAGCGAGAAGTCATAGCAGGATAACGAATGCGAGAAGGTAACTGTCAGACATACCTGGAACGACTACGATTTCGCCCCGGGAAACATGGGGGTAGTCTCCGGAGCCGGTTGTTCGCTCCCTTCGGGGGGGAGGGTTTTAGCATTTGCTTGGGGAATGCCAACGCCGCTCTCTGTCAAGGTTTCCTGAGAATAGACCTGGATCTAAGTTCAACAAACTTTCTTGAGAATTTAAACTAGCTGAGGGGTAAGTACCTCTGTCAGGATAGCAGGGTTATCGCGGTTAGGGGTCAGGGTTGGCGAAGCAAACTCATTTACGACAGGGTCTCGCCGAACCGTCTTGGCTCTTCTGGGCCGGTAGGCCAAATCCGCAGGCCTTTTGGCCGAGAACCAGAGAGCATATTTGGAGGCTTTCGAGCTGGCATTTTCCTGCGCGACCACGAGACGATCCAGGATCTCTTCCGAGAGCGGTTTCACAATCATTTTCGCATACACGGTTCAGATGGCGAGAACTCAAAAGAGGAGCAATGGACGAGCGAAGGTATCATTTTAAGGCCGGGCACCGGGATATTTATAGAGTCGTGGAGGGACCCACAAAAGAGTCTCTTCCGGGTCAGCAAGCACTCATTGAATATCAAGAGTTGGAATTTTCTTTCCAAGCGTAAGACTAGCTTACAAAGAGCGGGGATTGTGTATAATCTCGTATTCGCTGAGTGGGCCCTTCCAGCAAGCTCAAAGCTTTGCGAGGCATTCAGGTTCATGATGCCAGAGTAGGCAAGTGGGGTAAGCATACCCGCACTTGCCCAAGAGAAGTGAGGGTCCCGGCCTAGCAGGCGGGAAGGCTCTCGCTAATATAAGCGGATGGCACGCGGGAAGGCACTCACATCCGCCTTTTGGGAGAGCGGTGGAGGCGAGTGTCTGGTTCATCCAGCACTCGCCCTTTTTAGGCGAGTGGTGCCTTCATGGACCATTCGCCCAGTAGGGTCCAGAGGCAAATTACCTGGATACCCTTAGAGGTCTGCATTTAGCACCTCCGAACAGCAGAATTACGCTGTTGGCAGACACAGTTGGGTTGCGTATAGCCTTTTGGGACAGCAGAATTATGTTTTTGGCGGACCAAACTCAGAAATCTATAAATAGACTCATATGGGTATCTCAGAGAGCAAGCATTTTCTCATTCCTAGGTCTTATAGCGCTCTCTGAGGTAGCCTTAACTCAGCATTGGCTAAGAAGGGGAAGCGCTCTGGGATCTTCCGGGTTAGAGGGACCTTCATGTTGTAGCCCAGGGTCAGTTTTTCTAGTTTTTTGCGGTTGGTCAGGGGTCAGGGGTCAGGTTCAGGAGTAAGTGTTAGCTACTCCCTCAGGTCCGAACTCTCTTTGGGATCAAATTTTGATTCCAACATTATGCATGTCTAACCGCACCGTGTGGTGATTGTGATTAAGATTGGTTAACCGAAAGTTTTTACTGATAAAGACCGGCATTTTCAATTCATCTTTGATACCTGGTCACTAACACACACACACACATATAGTTAACCTTGTTTAATCGCATTCTGGGTCTTCACGATTAAGGCTCCGTTTGGGAGGACTTATTTTCACCGGTCAAGCGGTCACGACCGCATGAACCGGATCTTAATTACGACCCGGTTCATGCGGTCGTGACCGCTTGACCGGTGAAAATAAGTCCTCCCAAAGGGAGCCTAAGTTTGGCTAACCGGATGCTTTGTTGATTGATATATATATATAGCAATCAACAAAGCATCCGGTGTGTGTGTGTGTGGTTATGTATGTCTAACGTACAGAACCGTGTGGTGATTGTGATTAAAATTGGTTAACCGCAAGTTTTGCTTATAAAGACCAGCAGATTCAATATTCACATTTTTGAAAATAAAAGTCAATTATTTTTAATTTCTCTCAAATTAATGTCAATTTCTTGTAAGTTATTTTCAAGTTCTCACATGATATCAGAGCAAACGTCAATCATTTGATTGTGAATTTTATTCGTTTTTATCGCGGCCTACTTTTGCGGACTTCAGTTTTTTAATCGCTCGCCTTTCGTGCCTATGTGTGCAGTCTTCAGTAATTTAACCACATGTCTCTCTACTCAACACCACCTTTTCCTTTGCATTTTGTGCGGTCTTCAGTTTACTAACCGCCCGACAATGCACTCTGCGCAGATCACGCGGTCTCCAATTTCCCAATCGCTTGACCACTTGCGCTTCGCGAGTTGCGTGGTCTCTATTTTTGTGTGTGTGTGTGGTTACACTTCTCTGACTGCACTTTCTCTTGTTTCTCGAAGGTTACTCCAAGTACAATTCCTGTTGTTTCAAGCTCCTCATGCAATCTTGGAACTGCGTTGAAGTTAAGCAAACCAAATTATTCAAATTAGAGTGTCTCTTTCACCTTTTTGTTTCAATCTTAGCGCAAACGTCGCCATTTAACTGACACTCTTCCTGAGAAAGGATCTTCCGCTTATGATGATTGAAATGTTAGCGATGCTCTTGTTCGTACGTGGTTAGCCAACAGTCTATATGATAAGTGTCTTCCCATCATTTGTCATGATGAAACTGTCAACAAGCATGTGATCATCTTGCCCTCTCTACTTAAAGAGAGCTAAGACTTCTCACATATATACGTTATATGCTGATCTTTTTGTCTGTCCCACCATGACCCCCGCTGCAGCTTACCAGGAAGTGTAGGCTCTTGGCACAGAGCTTCGTCAACATCATCTTTTCTCTACCGAACTTGCTGACTAGCAAAAACACTTTCAAAAACTTCTGGTTGTGTGTTACCTTCTTTGCTTGCCAGACTTATATGACATGATACGTCAGCAAATTATGGATTAGGTTGAATCTTTGACACTAGAGATACAGTTGTTCGCATCTTGACAGTTACAATCCTTCTTCAACGACCTGTCATTGCTTCCCCTCCATCTTCTGACTACTTTGCTTACCCTACTGCTCATGGTAACACTCATAGTCATGGTGGCCACCTCGATGGATGAGGATCTAGTAGGTGCATATGCTCTCATTGTGGCGAGCAGGGCCATACTGTGAATTGTTGCTTTATCAAACATCCTCACCTTCACTGACAAACAATTGAAGTCCTTCCTGTTTCTGCTAAATAATCTTCCCCCCTTGACACCTCGACGGGCGGCGCACATGTTGTCACTCAGGGTAAGTGGTTTATTGACTTTGATGCCTCCAATCAAATGACAAGAAATCCTTTCATCTTCTCCCAATTGGAAAAACATGATTGCTTACCACCGATGTTGGTTGTGAATGGATCCCCACCTCCTGTGTGTGGGACTGGTATGGTCCAGGTCTCTTCATCTATCTAACTTGTGGATACACTATATATGCCTACTTAATTTCTCATACAATTTATTATTTGTTACAACCCTCTCAAGACAACTAGATTACTCTATCATGTTTACTTCTACTAATTGTTATTAATTTTTTAGGATCGTCGCTCCAAGAACACATTTGATACTTGAATTGAAAGTGGTGGTTTGTACTTCCTTGTTGATGTGTCTGCTTTATCTGCCTCTACCACCGCAGACTATCTCCATTAGTGACATCATTGTCATGGTCATCCTCCTACTTGTTTACTCTATTAGCTCCCTCCAGACTTCCAGAAGTACTCCTCTCCTCTCAACTACAAAGTCAATCAATATGGCAAACATCACCGCTCCTATCCCGCCAAAAACGAACGTAGTTCGGCTTGTCTGTTCGATCTCATTCACTCAGACATTCAGGGTCACCCTCCCACCAAAATTAATTTTGGTGGAAGTTTTTATTTTTTTAACTTTTATTGATGATTATTCTCGATATACTTGGGTGTATCTTCTAAGAGAACGCTCTGAACATTTTTGTTTTTTGTGCCTTTTATAATAAAATTCACACATAATTTGATACTTTCTTAAAGATTCTTCGCACTGATGATGTCATGGAATATGCTAGTCATCATTTTTTAAACTTTTGTATAAATCATGGTATTATACATCAAATCAACTGTGCCTACACTTCTCAACAGAACGGTGTCGCCGAACATAAGAATCGCCCACCTGCTTGATATTACTCATGCTCTTCTCATTAAGATTTCTCATTAAGATTAATGTTTGTCACTCTTCTTAGGGTAATGTCATCATCATCTCATGTTAACTTATCAATCATATTCCCTCTAACATTCTCCATGGACAAACTCCTTTTTTCATACTTTACTCAGGCAAAATACCATTTTTATGCCCCATCGTATCTTTGGATGTGCTGCATTCGCTCAGTCTCCTTCCCCTAGTTGGGACAAATTTTATTCGTGTTTCATTTAATGTATCTTTGTTGGCCGCTTTCTCAAAAGGGTCATCGATGTTATGATCCAATTCTCAGAAAATAATATGTCTTGGCCGACGTCACCTTCTTTGAGACCACTCCTTCACGGCCGATCCGATTCCAACATCTACTACTGATACTCTTACTTTTCTTCCTATTATATCTGCTCCTCCAACTGAGAGTCCTACATCTCCCATCCCAACTTTATGCCCACCACCATTTATCCTCTAACTCTGGGACCGCCCCTGCTAGTTCTCAGGTCATTGTTCTCTTCTTCGGACAGATCTAATGAGGATAACATACCGGATCTGGATCACCCTATTTCTCTTTGCAAGAAAGTTCACATGCAACATTATATGCTCGTCTTACTTCTTCTGATAGAGATTTTGCTCCGGGCCTCTTAGCCATCGTCACTCCTATCACTTACCAATATGTTTTTACCATATCACACTAGAAAGTTGTCATTAATGAAGAAATTTTCACATTAACCGAGAGAGGTACTTGAACTCTAGTCCCTACTCCTCTGGGGGTGGACATTGTTGGTTGTTGTTGCGTATTAATTTGTGGTGAAATATCATGTTGATGGCATTGTGGATCTCTAAATAGCTCGGTTGGTTGCCAAGATATTCACTCAAACCTATGGTGTTGACTCTTCGATATCTTTTCTCAGGCTGCTCACCTTAACACGATCCAAGTTCTTTTTTATGTAGCTGTCAATCGGGATTGGTAGATGTCTTAGTTGAATGTCAAGAATGTCTTCCTATATAATGATTTCCAAGAAAAGTGTATATGAAGCATCATCCTAGATATGTTGCTCAATGGAGTCTCAGGTATGCAAATTGCGGAAGGCGATCAATGGACTCAAACAAAGTTATTGGGGCTGGTTCGACAAGTTTAGTGAAGTCATGTCCACTGTTGGTTTTGTTAGCAGTTTTGTGGATCACTTTCTCTTCATATGCAAGACTTCTTAAAAGATAATTGTTCTTACAATTTATGCTGATGACATTCCTCTTACATGTGATGATATTGTTGGCATCACCCTAACAAAAAAATGTTTTCTTCAAAACTTTGTCACCAAAGATATGAGACCTCCAAAATATTTTTAGGTTTTGAAATTAAATCTCACGAAAACACAACTCTGTTGTTCCCTCACAACGCATGTATGCTATTGATGTTCTAAAAGAGACTAGTTTGTTTGGCACTAAACCTGCTCGATGTTTAATGACAGTTGGCGAGGAAAAACTTTGAAATGAGGATTCGCCTCATCTTCCTGAGATCACTAGGTCTGACGTTCAGCAGGCAAACTCATTTAACTAACGGTAACAAGACTTGATATCTGCTGTGATTTGTGCAAGGTCAGTAAGTTTATGCAAGCTACAAGGAAGTGTCATCTACAAGCAACTTAAAATCTTGAAATATGTCAAAGGGTCTTAGGGGAAAAACTACTATTTAAAAAGAATGACTATCTGCAGATAGAAGTCTATTCTGATGCTAACTATGTTAATGATAAAGGAGATAGAAATTCCAAATCTGAATTTTTTACAATTGTGGAAGAGAATCTTGTTAGTTGAAAGAACAAAAAATAAATTGTAGTCTCCAGATCAAATGCTGAGACTGAATATAGAAACATGACACAAATTACTTGAGAATTAAAGCGGTGACCTCCTGTAAAGTGCTCATAGCTAGATCACATGTGAAAAATGGCAGAACGGCTGTGCTGTTCAGCTCAATATGAGCTGAGAAGAACTATTGTGAGGGTTATATCATGCATTAAATCTGATCTAGTCATCTCTAATCTAACTTCGTTCATTGTTAAGAGCTTGATTTATTCTGGGAGCCTGAACACCGGGCTGGTTCTTGAATGAGGTGTTGATTCTTCTCACCTTCAATCTCTGTTAGTAATATTATTTTTCTAGTTTTACTAAGGCTTGAAATTTGAGGTTTTGGAGGAGTTTGAATGAGAAGGCATAGTCTCTACAGTGTGAATTCCTAGGGTTTTGAAAGTACTTTGCTGTGTTTTATAAACGGCACTGTTATCAGCTCTGCTATTTTCTCTATTAGCACTCGCCGATATTAATAAGCACTGTTTAAAGTGATTGTCTATCCACAAGCAAATCTCTATTTACACTACAGTTTTCACTATCCACAAACAACATTTGTGTATCGTGATTGATTAATTCGCCGTTTTTAATACTTCATTCCAGGCACTATTAAACAGAATCCTTAATGAAATACTTTTTTATTACAAAATTTTAACATCGTTAGGTTCCACTGCAGTTTGCTAAGGCTCCGTTGTAACTTATCACCGCTCAAGCGGTTTAAAAAAGGTCCAGTTCATGGGATCGTAACGCTTGCGGTGTAAGTTCCAAACGAAGCCTAAGCTGCAACTTGCGCTCCCCGGAGGTACCCGGTGGGTCGCCGAAGGTTTTCAGGTGGTTCCTTGACCTTTTCGGGGGAGTATTATTTTTTATTGCTAATAACTAAAATAACAGTGCTAATAATAGCCCCCTTTACAAATTTAAGGCTAGGGTTTCTTAGATTTAAGGTTTCACAAATTTAAAGTTAGAAGACCTCGAAGTGTATTCGACACGGCACAATGATAATATGTGCATTTGAGAAATGTGTTTTTTTTTTGAGAAAATATATTTTTAGGAGCCTGTATGTACTGCTGAGCATATTATTCGAAACTCGAAAGTCGCTCGAAAATCGTTCGAAAATTGAGTCGAATCGGAATCGGTTAAAATTAATTCGACTCAATTTGAGTCGATTCAATTTGACTCGAATCTTATTTCGAGTCGATTTCGAGCCAGCCCTGAATCGCTCGAAATATGATTCGAATCAATTCGAATTAATTAAAAAAATTATGTATTTATTAATATATTCTTATTTTAAAATTAAAAATAACAAAATTTAAATCTAAATAAAAAGAATGGAGACTTTAAATGTTTCATTTGCCAAATTTATAGGTTGTCTCATTTAATTTTGAGCAAACTATGAATAAAACAAAAAATACTCAATTTCGAGGTGATTTGATTCGATTTCGAGCCAACCCGATTCGATTTCAAGCCGACTTGATTTGATTTCGAGCTGACTCGGAATCGAGTCATTTCGAGTCGAGGTGACTCGACTCGAAATCAATTTCGATTTCGAGTCGATTTCGAGCCAAGTTCGAGTCGAACATTTTGATTTCGAGCCGAGCCAAAATCGCTCGAACTTGACTCGATATCAGCCCTACATGTATGCATAGGGAAAAAGAATATTTTTATAAGAATGTGACTTAGGAAAAATAATATTTTTACGAGAATATCATTGTGCCTTCAAAAATATAATTACTATGAAATATTTTTGAAAAAATAATATTTCTATGAAAATTATGTGCCTTCAAAAATACATGCTTACAAAAAAATAATTTTTTTATAAGAACATGTGCCTTCGGGGAGTGATATTCTTTTGAGATTGTGCTCCGTTTGGGAGACTTAATTTCACCGGTCAAGCGGTCACGACCGCATGAACCGGACCTTAATTACGGCCAGATTCATGTGGTCGTGATCGCTTGACCGATGAAAATAAGTCCTCCCAAACGGAACATGTATCTTTAAATGCTATTACAAGAATTATTTGTCTTGAGAACATGTCTTTGAGGAAATAATATTCTTTCATGATGTGCCTTCGGAAAAATAATATTCTTATCAGAATATATGCCTTGGAATATTCCTAAAGGTATCATGTGTCTTCCAAAAATATGTGCTTTTCAGAAAATAATTTTCTTGAAAGAATATGGGCCTTAGATAAGTAATATTCTTACGAGAATATGTGCCTTTGAATATCTCAAAAATTGTGACTAATGCAGGAAAAATTCATGCGTCTTTAAATATATGGGCCCACCTCATATTTAACTTTCCCTCCCTTCCGACGGTCGCCCCTTTCCGGACTGCTCCCGCCGAAGACAAGCAGAAGGGTTCCAGTAGAAGGAAGCCTATCCACAGGGATTTTTACTTTCCTTTCCTTCCGACGATCGCCCCCTCCGTGTCCTTCGAAAGAACTGCAAGAAGCTTGTGGTGCGTTGGTCTGTTATTCATCTCCGTGTGGAAAGACGCTTCTTACTTCCCACCCGGACCATTTTGTCGACCTGCAGATAGGTGTGTCTTTTTGTTTTTTCTTCCCGCGTCTGGGTGTTCTTCCTTTACCTTATGTTCATGGTTTGAAGGTGTGTATGCAAGCATTTTTCATCCCGATTTAGTATTTTTTTGTAAATGCTGGTACCTGAGAGCACTTCAAAATGACAACTTCAAACCCCCATGATAATGCCGAAACAGTATGTTGTGTGTGAATTCTGTATTTCTTTCCTATTTTTTGACAGAGATCGGATTTTTAAATTGTACATCATGTGTAATATAGAACAGAAATGTGGCTGGATAAAAGCTGTGAAGAAATTCGACTATAAAAACAACGCAGAAATGTGACTGAATAAAAACTGTGAATAATTGCGACTGTAAAACAGTACAGAAGTGTGGCTGATTAAAAACTATGAATATCTCCGACTGTAAAAACACCACAAAAATGTGGCCGAATAAAAAATGTGAATCATTCTGACTCTAAAAACAGCACAAAAATATGGCTGGATAAAAATGTGAATCATTCCGACTATAAAAACGATGAAATGGGGAAGAAAAAAAACTACGAAATCCTATAAGAAAACCGATTGTAAGGAAAAAACAACGAAATGAAAATGAAATATATCTCGAACAACAAAGTCTGCGGCGACGACCGGCGGCGGGGAGGAAGGAGAAGCACCGGTAGGACGGATATCTGAGAAATGACAGTGGGGAGGAAGGTGCAGCACCGATAGAGCGGAGATGTGAGGAACGTCGATGGGGAGGAAGGAACAGCACCGGTAGGGCGGAGATATGAGGAACGCCGCTTAGGTTTTTCTTAAGTTTCTGGTGCAGGCCGAAAGAATCGTTCCTGCCGAAGTCGGGAGAGAAATGAAACGGCCACAAATTCAAAATATGTGATGGGCCCAGATATTTAAATACGCAAGAATTTTTCTTGTGTTAAGCGCAAGGAAAAATTTTTCATTATATCGAGGGATTTGTATTAGAGGCAAAGATGAAACACACAGGCACCGCAAATGCAATATCGTGGCAAAAGCCTTTTTAACGAGATATTACAGATATATCATATATGATCACTGGGCCATTCATTTATATACATCTATATTAGCACTGTTAGGCCTGGGTCTGGCAAAAGTCAGGCCTGGGCCTGGACTGATAAAAGCCCGGGCCTAGCAGGCCCAGGCCTGGCCTGGGCCTGACAGGCCTTATGTGCACGCCTAACTTGTAGTTTTCTTCTTACTTTTCAAATCAATGTGAAAATTTTAAGGTGCACGTGACGTGCAAATGAGAATTTTTATATTTAAATTATATTTTTTTGATAACAAAACATTAATTGTAAAAAAAATAAATTATGAAATATAAATTATTATATTTTTACAATCAATTTAAATAATCATTTGTCCATATTCTTTACAGGAAAATTAGAGTTGTATTTTTTTTATTTTGACTGAAAGATTCCAACTAAAATTTTGAAATGTTTTCCGATCAAAACCAAAAAAATACAACTGTAATTTTTCAAAACCGTGCAGAATATGAGTAAATGAGTGCTTAAATTGATTGTAAAAATATCATAATTTATATTCCGTAATTTATTTTTACTACAATCAAATTTTTGTTACCGACAAATACTATTTAAGTATATAAAATCCTCATTTTGTATGTATAGGATGGTACCTCATGTGTACCTCATTTGCATGCGGAGCCCCAAAGCTCACGCGGGCATAACCCGTGACAACCTCTACTTTGAGTGCGCACAGGTGGAGCCCATGTCCACCAAAAGACTTCAAGGAGGGTAAAGCTCATTCACAACCAAAAATAGACGTGCATGTGGTTTCTGTGCATGACTGCGAGAATATATAAGAAAATTAAAAGAAAATATTATTAAAACAATCTCAATTATGAATATATTGCTAATTTGCTATGCATATAAGATTACTAAAACAATCAGCTGTTATTAAAACGGGAGCTCAACAGGTCAGTATAACATCTGGCCGGCAAGCTCCTCTCGCTCAGCAGTCTCAAGCTTGTCTGTGAGCTCTCTTTCCAAGCGACCTCCAAACCAACGTGCCCGGCTTTGGAGACCCCGCCCGAAAAAATCTCATTAAGCTCGCCGCCCTCCAGAGGCTCCCAATAGTAAGGTCGCCCAGAGAACATGTATTACATCCAACAAAGATGGGGTCAGCTATGCTCAGAGCATGCCCCGGGATTGCCGACAAATAGGATCGCAAGACAAAAGTAGAAGGGACATTGACCCCCCTCCCCCCATTTTCCTAACCTCTAGTGCTCAAATCTCTTGTGGCTAGCTCGGCTTTGACTTTAGGAAGGAAAGTTCATATAACTTCTAAGTGTATAGCGAGACCTCGTCGCAACACGTGAGTCTTATTTATAGATAGTCAAGAGATCACTCTTTCTTTTGACTTCTTATTGTGTTTTGCCTAGGACCGACCACTGAATCAATAACCTTTGATCACCCTTTAATCCAAATTTTGTGAACCAAATTTTCTTGATTCCAACATTTTTATTTTTTGGGTAATGAAAAGCTTATGTTATTTGTTCTACTACTTGAACTGATATGAATAGCAAATTTGTGAATATCTGAATTTCAAATATATATAATAATTATGCTTTTTTATGGTGGCGGTTGGTTTTTAATGAAAATTAGGTTTTTTGCATACCTGCCTCATATTTGAAATCATACATAACAGGAATTCAACCCTCGGCACAACTGTAAGTTTGAATCCACTACTAATTTGCATTTCTTTCGTTCTTTTTCTCTCTAGATATGATTGGTCGTAGCGGATGCAAATTTGTGTCCGCTACTTGTACATGATGGGTTTTTTTTGGAGAGAGGAGGTTTCAAATATAATAATAATAATAATAAATTGTTCTATAAATGGCTATGTAAAGTGTAATGTAAAGAAAATCAGACTCCTGAAAATTGTGGAGAGCCCCTGCACTTTTCTTTCATTGTCTTTTTAACCCTCACATCAATCTCTGAGAAACATGTTACAGCGCAGAGTATGATTATACGATCATGGCTCAAACAATTTGAAAATTGGTTTACGCGAAACAATTGCCGGAAGGATTGGTGGTGAAAGTCAAAAAAGTGAATGCAACCATATTTCGTGTGTGATGTTGGACTCAACAAGGCAGAAACCTACAGAATGCTATGAACAGTAGAAGCTAGTTGGTTTTAGATAAGCGTACCAGCTGAGAAATGACATCTCTGAGGCAAGAAACATGTGCAGCAAATTCTTCCTTAAGTTCCACAGAATCAGATTGAGAAAGAGCATTTCGCATAGTCTCCAAACCACTCTGCAGTAACTCCATTCCCTCGCAAACTCCATCAGGAAGCTTCCTCTTCCTATTATTTGCACAGCTTCCATGGGCATCAACCTCTACTGTTTCAACTCCGGAGATTACTTTCTCTGGAGCTGATGCCATAGTCAATCTTCTAAGAGTAATGCCTTCCTGGAGGAGATGACACAGTTGCTCTTTACATGAAGGAGCTTCACATAAAGCTCCTTCTTTCTCAAGAAATCCTTTCAGTTCAGTCATGAAATTATCATAATTTGCTTCACTTCCAGTGACAGAATCAAACGAAAGAGCTGCATCATGAGGAACAAATCTCCAGAGTTGCGTGCATGGAGTGCGTGCAGCAAAATATCCAAATGCGGAAACAGCCAAATGAATGAGGGCCCAGTGTCTCTCTCGAAGAATGGAATGGTACAGCTCCAAAATTGCAGCAGAAATTGGGCATTTATCATCTTCTGCAATTTGAATGTGGCTAAGAGTGGCCAAAAATGTTGCAAGATGAGGTAGGCATTGACATAATGCAGCATCAGGATCCACAAATATGCTTCGGAGCTCCAAAATGATTTCTCCGATTTCAACGGATCCATAGAGATGTTTTGCATTTGAGATCAATGCTAATATTGTGCCAATAAGTTTAGCATATTTGTCTTTCATGCCTTCTCCGGCTTGTTTAAATGTTTGAATCAAAGTAATTGTGAACTTCAAGAAGTGGGGGATGATTTTGCCGTTAACAGCATCTGAACCTTCAATCTGGCTGCAACATAGAGTGAAAATGATAGCTACAAAATTGTAGGGCTATTTATAATCAAATACTGATCTGATCCTAGCAATAAATATTAGGCAAGGATCAAACCAATCTAGATTTGCTCCCAAATTTAATTTCATGGGAGCCCGATTTGAGCCAAGATTTTGAATGATATTTGACCTTGTAGTCAAATGCTTCTTCCAACATATATATATAGAAACACGCACACAAGAGTGACAGGCACGGGCCTCCGGCCCTCGTGCCACGCGCAACAGTACCCGGCTGCGGTGGAGGGCTTTGCCAGCCCCCGGGGGGCTTCGCCTGCTCCCGGGGCTCATAAAAAATATATAAATATATATAATAAATATATAAATATAATTTATAAATATATAAATATATATATATATCTTATATATAAGGGTAAAACATCCTATGGTGCAAGGGGATTTTGGGAAATGTCAATGTGGCACCAAAGGGTGGTTTTCCCTTATAATATAAGAATATATATATATATATATATATATATATATATATATATATATATATGAATCTTTTTGAGAATGGATGTTATGAAATGTAAACATTGAGGGGCATAATCGAAATTTCAAAAGTTAGAGGGGTCAAGCTGTAATCACACAAACTTCGAGGGGAGGTCCCGGTAAATAATCCTGTGTGTGTGTGATGAATCTTTTTGAGCATGGATGTTATGAAATGTAAACATTGAGGGGCACGGAATTTTCAAAATTTAGAGGGGTCAAGTTGTAATCATGCAAACTTCGAGGGGAGGTCCCAGTAAATAACCCTATATAAGCGTGTGTGTGCAAGCGCGCGCACACACACACACATATATATATATATATATATATATATATATATATATATATATATATATATATATATATATATATATATATATATATATATACATATATATAGAGAGAGAGAGAGAGAAAGAATTGCCACAACCTCCCCTAGGACTTCACATAATTATAGTCTCCTCTTCCCTCAGAGTTTGCAACATTGCAAGATACCATCAATCAATTAATATACATTACGAGTGCACTCCCAAAAACGGTGATTTATTGTACTAAGACAATAACAATGTAAACTTGGAGGGGCAGTTTTGGTGATTTCAAAAAATGGAAAGAGGTTCTTGAAATTATACAAAGCCCTATGGGAGGTCCTCATAATTAACCTTGTATAATTCTATATAGAAGGGGCACCCCAGTGCACAAAGCATCCCTACGCAACAAGGTTCTCATCACAAGGGTGAAATGTAGGCAAGCCTTACCCGGCATTTTGGCAAGAGGCTGCTTCCAGGACTCGAACCTGTGAGTTTGTGACATATTCATGAATTTGTTACGTGCTCATTGGCCGGCAATCGATGGAGGTGGGGAAACAGGGGCAAGACCTAGAATTGGGGTAGAGGAAAGAAGACAAAACCCTAAGAGAGGGTGGAACTGCGGAAGAAGGAAGAAGAAGCTTGGGGAAGAGGATGAGAGGAAACCCTAGAGAAAGGAAGCAGACTTAGAGAGAGAGAGGAATTTTAGAGAGATAAAAAACTTGATATGTCACTGCTTCCTTTCTTACATGACAAGACCTTATATAAGGCCCCAAAGGAACGGGCATAAAAACCCGATACAAATAAACTACGTGAAATATTAAAACACATAAAATACTACAAAACACAGAACTTGACTCGACGCCTACAATATTGAAACACCTAATATACTTGACTTGATACAACTCAAATTAACGGTGGCAAGGATGCTAGGGGAACAGTGGACGGCAAAAGGAACGGATCAAGATGGATAGGCAAAGCGGGGGCCAGCGGAGCAAGGGCCGACATAAGAGATGGCGATGTCGCCGGAGGGGCCGGCAAAGCAAGGGGTGGCGAGGTGGCGTGGGGAACCAGTAGAGCAGGGGCCGGCAGAAGCGGTGGAATGACGACCAAAGAGAGGGCACAACAGTGTCCGGCGAAGGTGGCGACAGAAGAATCGGAGGTCAGACCTGTGGGGCTGCAACGGGTTGAGGAAGAGGTGGCAGGGCGACGGAGTAGCCTCCTGTGGATGGATGTAGGCAGAGAGAGTCGAACATGTGGTTGATCTGAGCTTCAAAAAGGTCAAACCGATCAAGCAGTTTAGCGAAGAAGTCATCTTCGGTCATCATAACTAATTGAGGATTTAATTAATTCAATTAAGGATTAATTAGAATAATCAAGAAATTAGGATAGCCCTAGCCGAGAACAGGGACGACTTCAAAACGGTCAAACTTCCCTCTGATACCAAAAATATTACGTGTTCATTGGTTGGCGATCGATAAAGGCAGGGGATACAAGGTCAAGCCCTTGAATGGGGTAGAGGAAAGCAGTTGAGTGAAGAAGATGAAATCCTAAGAAAGAAGAAGCTTGGGGAAGAGGATGGGAGGAAACCCTAGGAAAAGGCAGCAGGCTTAGAGAGGGAGAGAGGGGTTTTAGAGAGAAAATAATTTGATATTTCATTGCTTCTTTTCTTATATGACAGGGACTCCTTATAAAAGGTCCCAAATGAACGGGCGTAAAAACACAATACAAAGAAACTCTGTGAAATATTAAAACACATAAAATACTACGAAGCACATAACTTGACTTTGATGCCTACAATATTGAAACACCTAATACACTTGACATGATACAACTCAAATTAATATAAATAAACTCCTAGTACTAGATAACCAACGACATGGGATCCGTAACAGAATTCATATGAAAACACATACATAAATATGTATTTACATGCAATCTAATCTCAAGCTAGTACAACCCAAACGAAGCATGACTCCTTTCAAGTCTAATTGAATCAAGTTTGGCTGCCGAATCGGCTATTTCACTTCAATCCAAGACAAAATCTGGCTTGAGCGAGCTTCAATCTTCTAGCTAAATTTGCAGCCCTATCAAACGTTGCTATGAAACTATAAACCCTAAAGTATAACAATAAAAAATTTCTTTCAACTGCAACAAGTTCCTTACCCTGAGCACAAAGCGGATGACAGCGCATGCACAGGCAACCCGAGCAAGCCAGAATTGCGAGATAAAGAAGCTGCATCCATTCCAAGTACCTTGGAGTTGATCTCTATAAAGCTAACAAAGGCGGAAACAATCTTCTTGGTGGCTATTATTTTAAATTTGTGAGATAAGGAACTTAAGGGGAATCCCTCCATCAATAGTGCCACAAACATAAGAGATGATAAATCTGATTTGTCTTCAATCGCAATGGAGCTATAAACTTGATCCACAATGGAAGATTTTGTATAAGAAAGGAGGTAAGATACTGATCTGGCCATCCTCCTTAGAGCAGATGATGGTGAAATGGATGGTTCTGATGATGCAACAGCCTTCATTAGCAGAAATAGTTTTTCAAAAATCTGATTCGCCATGTCATTTTCAGCATGGCGTATGAGAAAGCATAGAAGTTCCTTAACAATCTCCAAACAAAGAAAGTGGGGATGAAAAAGATTACGGAGAAGAAAAATTTTCATCTCTCTCCATATGATCGTGGATGAGTTCGCGACAATCATGAAGGCTTTTAGTGAGGTTAAGACAAATGAATACACTGGTTGCCAAATTACCTTACTGGGAGGTACTGAGACGCTTAAAATGGGTATTTGAAGACCAAGAATAGTAGAGAATACATCTTCATTTGTGAAAACGGTAAGAAGATTATCGAGCTTCCGTGAGATTTCTAGTTTAATTTCTTCTCTCAGTGATGAAGAGGCTTTGAGGAGATTCAAAGACAAGTAAACTTTCCCTAGCAAAAGAGATTCGGCTACAGGAAGATCCTCGGAACCGACATCAAAAACACTGTCCAAGGAAACTGATAATTCTGTTATACAAATATCCTTTTTGAGATCTAAAGTGCATGAATCCATCTCAGAAGGAAATATCCATGCAAGAATCTGCAATTTTGATTCAAATTTTACCCCGGCTGAATTCAATAGCGTATGAAGCAGAAGATAGGATGTGGGCTCCAGTAATTCTACCATTGCTTCACTTACAGCTTTGAGATGGACTTCTTTACTGAGAATAATGCATAGAGCTGAGATCAACACAACACATCTCACTACTTCCTTGCATATATTCATGGCATTGCACGGATATTCAGATGAGATCCGGACGGAATTAATCAAATAAAATTTTATAGGTAGAAATATACGCTTAGCCTCAATCAAGGGTGCAGTGACTGGCGATGCTGCTGACCATGTTTCCGCAGCACACCTCAAGGAATCAACGGTCAATGAGAGTAGGGTTAGAATAATTTCTCCAACATTTACATTTTCTAAAAAGACATCTTTATCCAGCTGCAACAAGCAAACAACACCTTTCCATGAAATGTTTAGAAGAGTGACAAGTCTCCCGCCAGCAGAAGCGGTGAAGGATCCAATCTCGAATAAATTTCGGATTGTGTATACTGTTATGCCAATAATATGAGAAGCATGACCGTTCTCTTTGTCAATAAGTGAGTTTTCATTCCGGCCAACATTCGTCCCATGGGTATTGCACCTGATAGCTTGATAATATGCTCTACAGAGCTTTATTGCAGAATCAAGTACAACTTGCCCCAGTTTAAGTGCTTCTGAAGCAATCAAATTAATTATCTGCATAGTAAAAACATGTAAGCATGAATATATTAAGTCAACATTTCTTCAATTTGAACATGTCAGGAGTAAAGGAGATAGCAAACTTAATCCTGGACCTCCACTAGTGATTGCGTTGGTATCGAGTACAAAATTATTAATTTCAAAAAGACTTTTTTATTCTTGTAGAAAGAACTCGAAAACTTGTATGTATTTCTTATATGTGTAAATACAAAGAGAGAATACAAATATATAGGAGGAAAGAGAGAGAATCAATCCTATACAAGATGTGGGACTAAAGAGGAGAGAAGAGAAGAGGCAAAAATGGGCTCTTTACATGGGCTTTTCTAACACTCCCCCGCAAGCTGGAGCGTACAAATCGTATGCGCCAAGCTTGAACAAGCACTGATAGAAGAGGAGCCTAGAAAGAGCCTTTGTGAGGACATCCGCAACTTGTTCAGTCCCTGGGACATGCTTTAGATCGAGCTTCTTCATTTGAACTTTATCACGGATGAAGTGACAGTCGACTTCGATGTGCTTTGTTCTTTCGTGGAAAACCGGGTTCTTGGCGATGTATATAGCAGCACGGCTGTCACAGAGGAGAAGAGCCGGTGAAGGTAGTTTTACACCCAGATCAGTGAGAAGACTCTCAAGCCACGTCAGTTCACACACTACAGATGTCATTGTCTGGTATTCTGCCTCAGCTGATGATCGAGCAACGACCGCTTGTTTCTTGTTTCGCCATGTAACCAAATGTCCTCCAAAGTAGGTGCAAAAACCACTGGTAGATCGTCGGTCATCAAGGGAACCAGCATAATCAGCATCCGAGTATGCCACCAATGTTGGAGCTGAAGAAGAGGTTTTGTAAACAAGTCCTTGACCAGGAGCTGTTTTAAGGTATCTGAGAATGCGTTCGACAGTCTGAAGATGAGATCTTCGAGGGGAGTGCATGTATCGACTGACAATACCAACAACGAAGGAAATATCTAGTCTGGTTACCGTGAGATGATCAATTTTTCAGCGAGACGACGATAATATTCTGGATTCTGGAGTAGGAGATCCGAGTCAGATGCCTGGGCGCACAACTTGTGGTTTACATCCATAAGGGTGTCACTCGGCTTACAGCATGAATAACCTGCACCATGAAGGAGGTCGGGGCAATACTTCCGTTGAGAGAGGACAGGCTCATCTGACCGTCTGGCAACCTCAAGTCCCAAAAGGTATCGTAGGGGCGCCAGATCCTTTGTCTGAAAGACGGAACATAGATGTAGTTTGACTGTTTGTATCCCTTGTTAGTCATATCTTGTAATGATGATATCGTCAACGTATACTAACAGAAGGACCGCTCCTGTTGTTCGGTGATGAGTAAACAGCGAGAAGTCAGCCGAGCTTCGAGTAAAACCAATATCACGAAGGGTCTTACTGAATTTGTCAAACCATGCCCGTGGGAATTGTTTGAGACCATACGAAGCCTTCAAAAGACGACAGACCTGAGACTCCCCCGTGGTCTCAAACCCGGGTGGTTGCTGCATATACATTGTTTCCTGGATATCCTCATTCAAAAAAGCATTCTTGATATCCAGTTAGAATAGGGGCCACTGGCGTTAGACAACGACGGAGATGAGGACACAAACGGTATTGAGCTTGGTCACCGGAGAGAAAGTTTCCTCATAGTCGAGCCCCTGTTGTTGGGTGAAACCACGAGCCACGAGACGAGCCTTCAGACGGTCAATTGTCCCATCAGCAGCATGTTTGATGACAAAGACCCACTTACACCCAACCGGTTTCTGACCCGGAGGAAGGGGTACTACATTCCATGTTTGGTTAGCCCAGAGAGCAGACATTTCTTCCTCCAAGACGGCCCGCCAGCCCGGATGTTGAAACTCCTCCTGCACAGAGTTAGGAACAGAGACCGAAGAAAGAGAAGTAGTCAATGTGTGCAGGAGGGGAGAGAGGCGATGGAGGGAGACGTAGTTGGCCAGAGGATGAGCAGTGGAGGGCGGTACCTGATCAGCAGGACGCGGAGTATCCGTGGTTGAGGCCGACTGTAGAGGGGAAACGGAACCGGGAGGGCGACGAGTGTAGACATGGATAACGGGTGGTTTGGAGGGAGCAGGAGCCAGTGCGGGGGGACTAGGTGAAGGTGGTGCAGTAACAGGGATAACCGGTCGTGGGATGGATGGATGGAGAGGAGCTGGTGGTAGATGAGCGGGTAAAGGAGCAAGAAAAAACGGTTGATCTTCCTGGAAGGTAACATCAGCAGAGACTGAGATCTTTCGAGAAGCCGGAGAATAACATACATAGCTTTTCTGGGTGCACGAATAACCGACAAAGATGTGTTTAGCCGCCCGGGGATCGAACTTATCCGAGGACGGCCCCAGACGGTGGACGTAGCAGGTGCTGCCAAAGACACGAGGCGGGAGAGGAAATGCCGGAGTGGAGGGAAATAGTAGGCTGAACGGTGTAGCATAGTGGAGGACGGAGGATGGAAGACGGTTGATGAGAAAGCAGGCAGTGGAGACCGCAAAGTTCCAGTAAGGTTTGGGAACGTGCATTTGAAGCATGAGGGAGCGGGCGACATCGAATAAGTGACGGTTTTTCCTTTCGGCAAAGCCGTTTTGCTGGGGTGTGTAGGCACAAGATGTTTGATGAATAATCCTGAATTCAGAGCACAAATCTGTAAATCTGTGACTTGTGTATTCACGAGCATTATCGGTGCGCAATGTTTTTAGGGTGGTGTGGAATTGCGTGCGGGTCTCAAGGACAAAAGCCCGAAAAACACGAGGAAGCTCGGAGCGATCACGAAGTAAGTATAGCCACGTAGTGCAAGAGTAATCATCAATAAATGTGATAAAGTAACGAAAACCAGAAATACTTATAATCTTAAAAAGGCTTCATACATCGGAATGAACTAAATCAAACGGAGCAGCGCTCCGTGTACAATGCGCAGGAAAAGAAGAACGCGGTGTTTGCCGAAGGTACAAGACTCACACTGAAACAGATGAAGAGAGAGATCAGGAAGAGTCCGCTGGAGGATCGGCAGAGGGGCATGCCCAAGACGTCGATGTCACTCAGTGGAACAGACAGAAGAGAGAATGGTGGGAGAGTCATCGAGAAGGTAGAGCCCGTTCCGCAGTGTGTCTTTGTCATTGGTAGTCTGCGTCAGCCGATCCGGTATAACAAAAGAAGAAGAGCTGAATATGACAGAACAATCAAGATCACTAGTAGGACGTCCGACAGAAAGTAAATTGAACGGGAAGCTCGGAACATGAAGAGCCGAGCGAAGGGAGATCGACGGGTTGAGAGAAAGATTCGCCGAGCCGGACACGAGAACCGTCGCCCCATTAGCCACAGTGATAGACTTCGGATAAGGAGAATCTGAGTACTGGGCAGGCCGTCGCGAAGTAATGTGATGAGTGGCACCTGAGTCCACGATCCAGCACGGGCTGGTGGATAAACAAGCAGTACCTGTGTTGGAGACGAAGGCAATGAAGGCAGAGGGCGGGTTGAGTAGCCCCTGGAGTTGCTGGAGCTGTAGACGAACGGCCTCAAGATCAAGAGGGCGGCAGAGGGGGCGTCAGCAACAACGGATGTCGTCGGACAAAGAGGATAACCAATCTTCCGGTAGCAGGTCGCTTCAAGGTGGTCATCTTTCCCGCAGTAGGAACACTTCGGCCGACCCCGGCCACCACGCCCACGGCCCCGAGATCCCGAACGTCCGCCTCGAGCAGAGGTAGGAGGCGACGGTAGGAGCGAAGGGGCCTGCTGAAGAAGGGTCGGGGGAGAAGGAGCAGGAGTATCCGGAAGAGGTGACACGCGGAGAAGCATGGAGCAAACATCAGAGAAAGATGGTGTTGTGGGAGAAGCCAGGACCTGAGTCCGAATGCTCTGAAGGTGAGACGGAAGACGAGCCATCATGATGACAATGCAGACGGCTTCCTTCTGAGCGCGTTGAGCAGCATGATCATTGGTAGACGGCTGATGATGGATCCAGGCCTCAGCAAGGGTCTTGACTCAAGTGACAAAGAAGGTCATATTCGAAGTTCTGTCAGTCTCGAGAGCGAGAAGATCAGTGAGTATGTCATAGAGATGTTAAAGGCTGTCGCGGCCTGAGTACAAGGAATGCAGCTTAGCCCACATAGCCTTGGCGGTGTCGTGGTACATAGTCATCTGATAAGGTTCACCATCCAAGGAATTAAGGAGCCAAGTCTGAACGCGGCCATCATTGCGGAGCCAATCAGCGGTAGGAGAAGAAGGTGTCCGAGTAAGGTGAGGCAAGAGGCCCTTGGCCTGAAGAACCCGTCGAACAGAATGCACCCAAGGGATAAAGTTTTTCTTCCCAAAGAGAGAAATAGTAGTTATCCGCAGCACGTCGCGGATTTCAGCAGAACAAACCGGGCGGTATGCAGGACAAGCCGGGTGGTCTGTAGGGGGACTAGCCGTCGGGCCAGTGGAGTTGACAGAAGAGCCCATAGAAGCAACAGGAGATGGAGACCGTAGCGAGAAAAACCAGAGACCACACGGTAAGTAGGGAAGGAGAAGACCGCAACCTAAATGCGGGAAAACAACAGACCGCACGGTCACACTATGGACACCAGCGATCAGACAGACCGCGACCAAAATGCGGAAAGAAGATAGTCCGCACGGTCTTGGTGAGCACAGCAGCAGTCAGAGCAAAGGAGGCCGCGAGACGAACGCGAGCGGATAGGGAGAGAAAAACCGCGAGTAGAACTCGAGCGGATAGAAGAAGAGGTCGTGAGTTGAAAAATAACTCGAGCGGATAGAGAAGGCAGCGTGTAGGAGAAGCCGCGAGAAGAGATCACTAGTAGCAGAACTCAAGCGACAAGAGAAAGCAGCGGGTCTGCAGCAAGAGGCGAGGAGAAGCAGTCTGCGGCGAATTGAAGCAGTCCGCGGCGATTAAAAGAGGCGGGCCGCAAGTTGTGAGTTGAGAGAGGCCGCGGCGGACAGGAGCAGACCGCAAGGGGGGCAAAGTCAGCGGACCGTAGAGAAGAGAGCTCACGGCGGTTAGGAGTAGTTCGCGGCCGGATAAACCAATAGACCGCAAGTGAGAAGAGAGCGCGGTCTGAGGTAGAAGCTCGCAAGGAAGGAGTGAAGTAGAGCATGAGAGAAAAACCCGGAGCGGACAAGAGGAGCCCGCAGCGGACGAGAAGAGCCCGCAGCGGATAAGAGGAGCCCGCAACGGACTGAGTGAGAACAGCTGGGAGAATTGGACCCCACGGGACAGAGAGAGAGGAGGGTATAAGAAGCCCGAGAAGGGTGGAATCACAGAGAGGAAGAAGGACCGGAAGCAGAGATAGAGGCCGCAGAAGAATGCAGGCCGCAGTTAGCCGAACGGCTAAGGGAGAGGAGCGGGCAGACGTTGCAGGCCGCAGGAGGCCGCAGACCGCAGGAGAGGAAGGCGAATAGAGTGTGGAGTCCGCGGGAGGAAACGAGTCCCTCTGATACCATGTAGAAAGAGCTCGAAAACTTGTATTTATTTCTTATATGTGTAAATACAAGGAGAGAATACAAATATATAGGAGGAAGAAGGAGAGAGAATCAATCCTATACAAGATGTGGGACTAAAGAGGAGAGAAGAGAAGAGGCAAAAATGGGCCCAATAATGGGCTCTTTACATGGGCTTTTCTAACAATTCTTTATGGGATTAAAGATACATTTATGCTATATATAACTGTTGGAAGAGCTCAAAGCTTGTATGTATTATTCCAGTATGTAAATACAAGGGGAGAATACAAATATATAGGAGAGAAGAGAGAAGAATAAATCCTATACATGATGTGGGACTAAAGAAGGAGGAAGAAAAATGGGCCACCAAATGGGCCTTTTACATGGGCTTTTCTAATACTCCCCCGCAAGCTGGAGCGTACAAGTCGTATGCGCCAAGCTTGGATAGGCACTGATAGAAGAGGGTACTAGGTAGAGCTTTGGTGAGGATGTCAGCAACCTGTTCAGTACCCGGAACATGCTTGAGCTCGATCTTCTTCATGTGGACTTTCTCTCGGATGAAATGACAATCTACCTCAATATGCTTCGTTCTTTCATGGAAGACCGGATTTTTAGCAATATGTACGGCAGCTTGACTGTCACATAGGAGGAGAGCAGGTGAAGGTAGTTTAACTCCAAGGTCGGTAAGGAGACTCTCAATCCATGTGAGTTCAGAGACCACAGCAGTCATTGCCCGATATTCTGCTTCTGCTGAGGATCGAGCAACCACTGCTTGTTTCTTGCTTCGCCAAGTAATCAGATGTCCTCCAAAATAGGTGCAAAACCCGCTAGTAGATCGTCGATCGTCGAGGGAGCCAGCGTAGTCGGCATCAGAGTATGCCACTAGTGTAGGAATGGAAGATGAGGTTTTGTATACAAGTCCTTGGCCAGGAGCTGTCTTAAGATATCTGAGAATGCGTTCCACAGCCTGGAGATGAGAGCTTCGAGGTGAGTGCATATAGCGACTCACAAGTCCCACAGCGAAAGATATATCAGGTCTTGTAACTGTTAGGTAGATAAGCTTCCCAACTAGACGACGGTAATATTCTGGATTTGATAGAAGCGAATCAGAATCTGAGCCCTGAGCATATATTTTGTGATTTGCATCCATGGGAGTGTTAATAGGTTTGCAACCAGAGTAGCCTGCATCATGAAGAAGATCCAGGCAATATTTGCGCTGAGAGAGAACCAACCCATCTGACCGTCTGGCCACTTCCAGACCGAGGAAGTACCGAAGAGGACCCAAATCTTTAGTTTGGAAGACGGAGCTCAGATGTAGCTTAACGGCCTGTATGCCGTCCAAGTCACTGCCAGTAATAATGATGTCGTCGACATAAACCAACAGGAGAACCGTACCAGTGGCCCGGTGGCGAGTAAACAATGAGAAGTCAGCCGAGCTGCGAGTGAAGCCAATGTCCCGGAGAGCTTTGCTGAACTTGTCGAACCATGCCCGAGGGGATTGTTTGAGACCATATAGAGATTTGAGAAGATGACAAACCCGTGACTCCCCCGTGGTCTCAAACCCGGGAGGTTGGTGCATGTAAACCGTTTCCTGAAGGTCGCCATTCAGGAAAGCGTTCTTGACGTCGAGTTGAAACAAGGGCCACTGGCGATGGACAGCCACAGAGAGGAGAATGCGGACGGTGTTGAGCTTAGCGACCGGAGAGAAGGTCTCGTCATAGTCCAGCCCCGGTTGCTGGGTGAAGCCACGAGCAACCAACCGAGCTTTGAGGCGATCAATGGTCCCATCAGGAGCATGTTTAATGACGAAAACCCATTTGCACCCAACGGGTTTCTGGCCGGGAGGAAGGGGCACCAAGGTCCAAGTCTGGTTGGCCCAAAGAGCAGCCATCTCGTCTTCCATGGCCGCCCGCCACCCAGGATGTTGAAGAGCGTCCTGGACAGAAGTAGGAATAGAGACCGAGGAGAGCGAAGTAGCCAAGGTCTGAAGAGGTGGAGAGAGGCGATGGAGAGAAACATAGTCCGCCATTGGATGAGCGGTAGAGGCCGACACCGGAGCAGCAGAACACGGAGAAGCCGAGGTCGAAGCCGACTGCAGAGCAACGGGAGGAAGAGGGCGACGAGCATAGACCCGAATAACGGGGGGTCGAGGAGGGTCAATGGTGGGAGGAGGCATAGGGATGGTGGGAGGTGAGTGGACGTGGATCACCGGCCGGGGAAGGGAGGGTGTTGTAGGAGGTGGTGGTAGAAGTGGTGGCAAAGGAGGAGGGAAGAAGGGTTGATCCGAGGAGGGAAGAAGGGTTGATCCTCCCGGAAAGTAACATCAGCCGAAACAGAGACCTTCCGGGTGATCGGAGAGTAGCAAACATAGCTCTTTTGGGTACGGGAATAGCCGACAAAAATTTGTTTGGTCGCACGGGGATCCAGTTTGTCAAGAGTGGGGCCCATGGTATGGACAAAGCAGGTACATCCAAAAACCCGGGGGGTGAGGGGGAAGGCGGGTGTGGAGGGAAAAAGAAGGCTGAAGGGGGTAGCGTTCTGGAGAACGGGAGAGGGGAGACGGTTGATAAGAAAACATGCAGTGGACACCGCAAAGTTCCAGAAGACTTTGGGAACGTGCATGTGAAGCATGAGAGAGCGAGTCACATCGAGCAAGTGGCGGTTCTTGCGTTCGGCGACCGCATTTTGTTGAGGGGTGTAGGGACAAGAGGTCTGGTGAACAATACCGAAGTTTGCGCAGAGAGTGGCAAACTCGTGGCTAGTATATTCCCGGGCATTATCAGAGCGGAAAGTTTTAATGGTGGTAGAAAATTGCGTACGAGTCTCTAACACAAACGCCTGAAAGACACGAGGAAGCTCAGAGCGATCATGCAGGAGATACAACCAAGTAGTACGAGAGTAATCATCAATAAATGTTATAAAATAACGATAACCAGAAATGCTAGAAACTTTATAGGGTCCCCAAATGTCAGAATGTATTAAATCAAATGGAGCAGAGCTCCTAGTACAATGAGCGGGATAAGAAGAGCGAGGCTGTTTGCCAATAATACAAGAATCGCATTTAAAAACAGGAAGAGAAAGGTCGGGAAGCGCCTTCTGCAGGATAGGTAGAGGGGCATGCCCAAGCCGACAATGCCAATCTGACGAGGAAACAGAGGAAAGGGAGGTGGGAGAGACATCGAGGAGGTAGAGCCCGTTCTGCAGCCGACCCCTACCAATGGTAATCCGCGTCTGCTGATCCTGTATCAAAAAACCAGAAGAGGTGAAGGTGATAAAGCAATTCATATCAGTAGTAAGACGACCAACAGAGAGTAAATTAAAAGGCGAGGCTGGCACATAAAGAACGGAGCGAAGAGAGAGAGGGAGGAAGGAGGAGATCCGCGCAGCCGGAGACCGGGACAAGCGCACCATTGGCCACAGTAATAGACGGGGGGTGAGCAGCAGCAGAGAACTGGGGCGGCCGCATGGAAGTGATGTGGTGGGTGGCGCCCGAGTCCAAGATCCAGCGAGAGCTGGAAGAGAGACAGGCAGTGCCTGCAGTGGAGGTGGAGACAATACCTGCATGGGAGGTGGAGGCAATGGAAGCAGAAGGGGGTTGAGGAGCCCCTGGAGGTGTTGCAGCTGAATCCGAAGAGCCTCAAGATCCGTACCAGTCGGAGGAGAGCTATCGGTAACAGCAGCAGTAGGCGGGCGAGGGGGGTAGCCATGTTTCTTGTGACAGACGGCTTCAGTATGGCCATCCCGGCCGCAGTAGGTGCACTTGGGCCGTCCGCGGCCACCACGGCCCCGCCCACGGGAGCCCGTACGGCCACCCCGAGGAAAAGAGGGTTGTGGAAGTAGAGGAGGAAGGGCCTGCTGAAGAAGGGCCGGCGAGGGTGGTGCAGGAGCCTCCGGTGGAGGTGGTACACGAAGTAACATCGAGCAGACATCAGAGAAGGAAGGGGTAGTGGGTGAAGCCAGAACCTGGGCCCGAATACTGTGCAGGTGTGGCGGGACGCGAGCCATAATCATAGCAATACAAACAGCCTCCTTCTGGGTGCGTTGGGCAGCGAGATCGGTAGTCGCGGGCTGGTGCTGAATCCAGGCTTCCGTGAGAGTTTTAGCACGGGCCACGAAGGAGGTCATGTCCAGAGCTTTGCCAACATCCAAGGCCTGAAGATCAGTGAGGATGTCAAAAAGGTGCTGAAGGCTGTCCTTCCCGGAGTACAACGAATGAAGTTCATCCCACATGGCTTTAGCGGTCTCATGATACATGATCATCTGGTACGGCTCACCCTCGACCGAGTTCAGGATCCAGGTCTGGACGCGACCGTCATTGCGGAGCCAATCATCAGTAGGAGGAGTTGGTGGGCCCTGGGTAAGGTGACGGGCAAGACCCTTGGCCTGTAAGACCCGGCGGACAGAGTGGACCCAGGGAATGAAGTTGGTCTTGCCAGAGAGAGAAATAGTAGTGATCTGAAGCTCATCGCGGAGTTCGAGAGGAGCCACGTGGTCGGCAGGGGGTTGAGCGGTAGTGGAGTCGCTGGAGGAGATGGCGACTGAGGAGCAGCAGACAGCAGGGCTCGGAGAGAACAAACCGCGCGGCAAGCAGTGGGAGAAAGGAGAGCCCGCAGCGGTCTGGAGGTCGCGGCGGTCTGGAGGTCGCGGCGGTCTGGAGGTCGCGGCGAACTGAGTGAGGCCGCGGCGAACAGGAGCAGTCCGCGAGAAGAGGTCGCGGCGAGTTGGAGCAGATTGCAGCTGTTGAGAGCAGAGCTGGAGCAGTCCGCGACAGAGGCCGCGGCGAACTGGAGGCAGGTCGCGGCAGCGGCCAGGAGCAGTCCGCAAGATACTGCGGAGAACAGGGGGCAGGTCGCGGCAGAGGTCGCGGCGAACTGGGGCAGGTCGCGGCAGAGGTCGCAGCGAGAGAAGAGCGCAGTTGACACAAGGAGAGCCCGCAGCGGACAGGGGCAGTCCGCAAGAGATGGAGGAGAGAGAGTCCGCGAGCTAGAGGGAGCAGTCCGCGAGCAAAGAGGCTCGAGCGGACACAAACAGAGTACAGCGGACAGGAATGATCGTCCGGAGCGGATAGAGAGAGGTGGGCCCCACGAGTCAGAGGAGAAGGTGGCTATAAGAAGCCTGAGGAGGGTGGAACCACGGAGGGAGAGAAGAGGAGCGGAATCAGAAGGGCAGTCCGCACGAGACCGAAGCGGACAGGAATGCAATCCGCAGGGTAGCCGAGCAGACAGGCCGCGGAGAGGCGGATGCAGGAAGGCAGTCCGCAGAGAGGCGGATGCAGGAAGGCAGGCAGTCCGCACGAGACCGGAGCGGACAGGAAGGCAGTCCGCAGAGAGGGCGGATGCAGGAAGGCAGTCCGCAGGAGACCGGGCGGACAGAGAAAGGACAGTCCGCAGCTAGACGTAACCTGGCTCTGATACCATGTTGGAAGAGCTCAAAGCTTGTATGTATTATTCCAGTATGTAAATACAAGGGGAGAATACAAATATATAGGAGAGAAGAGAGAAGAATAAATCCTATACATGATGTGGGACTAAAGAAGGAGGAGGAAAAATGGGCCACCAAATGGGCCTTTTACATGGGCTTTTCTAATAATAACCATACAAGATTGCAAAATTATAGATTTTATGTCTGCTTTTGAAATTGCAAAAATATCTCATGTGAGTTTACATTTCATACTATACATCAAGGTTGTAGATGTCGGATGTCGGGTTCATGTCGGTTTGGGTTTGAAATATCGTATGTCGTATTGCGGGGGATATATCGGGGATATTTTACAATATCAGATTTTAATATTTAAATAAAGATTACATTATTTATAAACATATTTTTTGCAAATAAGTAAAAATGTACAGACAAATAACTATAGCAATGTATAGACAAATAAGTATTTATAATATTGTCTTTGAAATAATTTTGAAAGATAAAAGAGAAGCTCATGTAATTATGTAAAGTTGGAGGAGAGTTTTTCTTAGCACAAGAGAAACAAAAATCACTATAGATTTACACAAGAAAAGTTATAAACTTAACTATTGCAAGAAAGAAACCTAACTATAGCATAAGTAAGAATCTTACAGTAACACAAGTTTAATAAAACTTTTAGATCCTATGACTTGATCAATATAATAACTCCAAATAAAACTTTCAATTGTCGCAGAAAAAAGAAGAAAGAAGAAAGAAGAAGGGGACTTATAGTGGAGTGAAGTAGCAGAAACCCTAAAGCCCGACATCGACTCCTCGCGTCCTCGCCTGCGATGCCAATTCATAGAAAGCCCGACGTCGTCGTCTACTCCTCGCTTGCGATGCCGATCCGTTGCCTCGTCACCGGAGAAGGAGCTGTCGAGTGTCGACCACTTCGCCAGAGCGACTCTCCCGTAAAATTTAGGGTAGAGCGAGAAATGACGAATGCGTGAAATGGACTCGTGAAGTAGAAAAATATGGGTCTCATGAAGTTTATTTATTTATATATATTAAATATAATAACCGAAATATCGGGTTAGAGATATATCGATATATCGGGATATATCGCCGTTTTTTTACAAAACGATATTTTTGTCAAACAAATCGGTTTCGGCCGATATCTACAACACTGCTATACATGCACACAAATACCCCCTAATGCGGTAACAAATAGTATATTTCAAAAGATAGAAGGGTGCAACCTGTAATTATGCTAACTCTCGGGAGAGATCTGGGTAATTAATAGTGCACAGACATAAAGTCAATTTCAAGTTGAATCAAAAAGATTTTGTGTGAGATATCTCTAGTCGAAGTAAATTGATTTAGATTTCGAGACGAATAGAAATTGAGTTTCAGCAGGCAAGTATGATTTTGAAACATAATTACCAGCCCTGACTTTAAGAGATTACACGAAACTATACATGTTACAAAGTGATGCAGAGCAAAGACGAGTAATAGTTTTGGGCTCGTTTGGGGCTGATTTGGCGACTTACCATATAGGTCGTGCCCGGATCGACAATCAGACTCCGCAGATGTGTCCGGATTCGCGTTGCAAATCGATTTGATATATTATTTCCCTATGTTTGCATTTATTTTGTTGTATTTGGATAGCCTCACCTCCGACCAATCATAGTCGTTGATGTGGGTTGCCCTAATATTTTCTTTATTATAAATAGATCTCATAGGGGCTGATCTAAGGGATTGCAGATTTTGGAGAAGAGAAATCCCGAAATCCGGCGATCCCTCCACGGTGCTGACTCCGTGAAACCCTAGGCTCCTAGACTTGTATCTCCCTCCCCAAGGTACCCCCTAACCCTAGCTCTCTTTTCCCCCTCCCAAACCCTCTCCACAGCCACCCAATTCCTCCCAACACAGCAGCATGTTGCTGTCCATAATTTTTGATTCCTCTTCTATCTACTATTTAATGAAATTAACTATTCCTAGCCTATATAGTTTACCCCTCCCCAATCAACTTGTTGGCCCATTTTCCCTCCTAGCAAGCCACTGCCGCCCAGCTTTTCCCTCTCAGGCCACCGCCGCCCCCTCCAAAATCCTCCTCATAGCCCCCAAAATCCTCCTCATAGCCGGCCAATACCCCAGCCACCAGTTTCAAGTCCCCCCACTGCCCTTCCTTCAGTAGAACCACCATCAAAAGCCCTCCTCCCGGATCAGCCCCGATCTGGAGTTTTTTGCTAGGATCCAATCTCATATTGTCGGATCTACCCGTCCCCGCCCGGCTTTATCCATACGTAGTCGGATCTATCCATTTTCGGTCCAATTCCACCCTCCGCCGTCGAGGACATCCACCTACATCATTTTCCTCGCCTCCAGTTCCACACCGGATCGTCATCCACGCATCTACGGCTCTAAATTCTCTAGTATCTTGGTCAGCCCACTATTTGGTGAGAATTCATTGTACTTGATTATTATTTTTAGCATATTTATATTAGATTTTGGATCATTATATTAGTTTGAATATCTTGTATTGTGGTGGTTTGTTAGAAAATTATCGTGATTTACAGGATTTATTCGCAGAGCGCTCTTGCTTTGACCCTCCATGTGGAGGAAAGCCTAAGTTTGCTTTGCCCTAGTAAATTAATTTGTCATGCAGTGAATTAACTGCGTGGGATGTTTGAACTTTATTATCTAATATGTGATCTAACCGTCGGATTTGCATAGCATGTAGGGTTAGGTCACAGATTTCCCGCCGTCTATAGATTTGTCCGGCGTCACAAAGAATTAATCACTCAATATGGAACTACAAAAGTTAGAAGACCTATTACATAATGGAATAATAAAAATGACAACATAATTTATCTAGCAGCATGGAATCATGAAAGTTATTGAAGATGATGAACATAGGAATCATAATGCCCCCCTACAAACTCCGTATGCAGAAGGGTTCACTAGTTAGATTTAGACCAATGTAAGTTTAAAAAAGCAAGAAATATAAAGCAACGTGGATAAAAATTGTTCAAATTCATAAAGCCTACCCCAATTAATGGAAAAGTCTAATGCTGATGAGGATTAATTTTATGCATATGAAAGCCATTCAATTAGTAAGTTTGGTGAAAGTTTTAACATCCTATTTAGGCCCTATTAGGCATGGTGGACTTATTGCATTGTGGACGGTGCAGAGCATTTGGCTCCTCGGGACATAGAATGTGTTGCAATTTGGTGTGCAAAGAGCTCAAATTGGCGTGTAGATAGCGGCCTCCTCCTTTTGTTTAGTCCCAATTCTCATATTCTGTGTTTGGGTCTCCCTCTTGTGTGTATATATATATGGGATAAATGTATTGATTTAAAGTGTGTGAATAATAAAAACTTTATTCATTATGGTATCAGAGCAAAGTTTGAAAAAAATCAGTCCCCACAAATCCCCCTTCTTCCGTGATCTCAGGCTTGCTTCTCCCGCAATTTTTTCCCTCTTGTACTTTCCTGGTACAGTGCGGAAAGGAACATCACACTGAGGGAGTAGGGGGTGCTGCAAAGAAAGAGCACTACTAATCTTCGGGAGAAGGAGCGCACAGGGGGAGAAGCATCGGACGTGTAAGGTGCTGCTCATTGTCAGGAGAAGAAGCACGACAGGGAGAAGCATCGGGCGGCTCTTCGTGTGATAGGAGCGTAGCTCATTGACTGAAAAAAGAGCACGTAGGAAGAAGAGTTCGCAAAGGCGTTCGCGGCGGAATCTGGTTGGCAAACTGCGACGATCTCGCAGAGGTGGCGCGCGTGGAGAAGCGTTTGCAGGGAGAAGCATCGCGGCGGAGGATTGTTCGTTGACTGTGGCGATTTCGCAGACGATACGAGCGCAAAGAAGCGTTCACAGGGAGAAGGATCGCGCACGGAGAGGGATCATTCACAGAGGTAGTACGTGTGAGCAAGACTCTCACAGGGAGATGGATCGCGCACGACAGAACGACGCACAGAGCCTTGAAGGTTCGGGAAGTTTTATCCCAACTGTGCCTTCGTCTTCGTAGGAGTGGCATCGTCGTGGGGGAGGCTACGGAAGCAAGCGGGCCTCTGCGTTGAGCGTGGAATCTAGTGCGGCACGATGGTCACAGCAGATTTGTAGCTTACTCATGGAGAAATTGGTCGCCAAAATGTAGAAGGCAGACTTAAAAGTATTTTTTGAGTTCTTGTGAATGTCCAAAGGCGAGGGCTCGACTTAGTTGTCGTCACCTCCAATGAAGCTGGATCTTCCTCCCGTTGAGGTAAAACTCGATGGATCTGCTGCATACTTAAGCTGGTCTCGTCGAGTGAAGAGAGCGCTCTCTTGGAGGAATCTGGATAGTTATCTGATTGGTGAGAAGGGAGAGCCAGAGAAAGAATCAGATGGATACGAGTATAAGACTACATAGCCTGTGCCATACTTGGATCCTAAACTCGATCACCACATCTATCGTTGTCACGGTGGATGGCATAGAGACAGTGAGTGATGTTTGGGAAAATTTGCAGAGAATCTATACTGGAGACAACAATAACATGAAGGTTTTTCAGATTGAGAGAGAGATTGAGACGATAACGCGGGGAGATCGATTGATCTAGGAGTATGTCGCAGACCTTGAGCGACTGTGGGCAGACTTTGATCATTTCTCTCCAGCCGCATGTTGCAAAGACCATGAGTGCAAAATAGGGGAGCGAGATGCTCAGAGGCGGACTATGCATTTTATGAGAGGATTGAACCTGACATTTGAGCCGAGATGTGCAATACTGCTTGCTTAGCAAAAACTCTCTTCCCTGAATGAGATTATCTCAGCCATGATGCAGGAGGAGAGGAGGATTAAGCTACAGTCAGGTGCAACCATTCTTCCAGGGGTGAAATCGTCTCTAACGGTCACCAATTTAGAACACACGAGATACAAGAGTGAGATACGACAGTGTTAAAATCATGGTAAGATAGATCATCACCGACTTGCTTTCCCCAAACCACCAAAGGAGTGAGATACAGGTGGACGAGGTCACTTTGGAAGCCCGGTCGCGATCGTGGGGGGGGGGAGATGTTAGAGGAGGCTACCGAGCAAATCTAACAATCGCAGGCGAGGAGGAAGAAAAAAATATGGTTGATGCACGTTACTCAGAGGAGCAGAGAATCGTAAATGCATACTCTCAACTGATGTGGAAAAACAGAAGGGTACGATGGATGACACATTCACTACAGCTTTATTTCGGGGTAGCGTCGCCTATTTTGCTCACACAACCACGAGTACTTACAATACACATGGCATCGCATCTACACCCACTACTGACTCACTAGATTGGATAATCTACTCGGGTGCCTCTTAGCATGTTACTGGGGATGCGAAGGATTTAATTTCGCACGCTCCCTAGTCGTCCCAAAGCGCATTCGGACAGCCGGTGACACTACTCAGACAGTGGTTGGTAAGGTACTATGCAATCTGCCAACACTTTAACTTTGTTCAATGTTTTGCATGCTCCTTCCTTTCCAGTGAATCTCTTATCCATTAGTGCAATTATATCTCAACTAAAATGTGTCGTCTTATTTGATATCTCAAAGGTGATCTTCCAAGAGAAGGAGACCGACAGAAAACTTGGGATTGGCACAAGGCATAATGGCTTGTGTACTTAAATAAGAAGAATATGACTCAGCTCTTTCAACACTAGTAGAAGATGCTACAGGGGGTAGAAGAAGCGTAGAGAACTTACTCCAACTTCATCATCGACGTCTGGGTCATCCTTTCTTTCCTGTTTTGAGACAAATGTATCTTATTTTGTTTGAGAAAGTTCAATTATAACAAACTTGTATGTTATGCATATGAACTGAAAAAACATACCAGAAACTTTTATTTCAGTTCTGGTAGTAGGTGTTCTTATCATTTCAATCTAATACATTCTGATGTTTGGGGACCATGTCCGGACCTACTGTGAATGAATTTCAATATTTTGTGTTTTTTATTGATTGTTTCTCTCGTGTGATTTCACTTTACCTAATGAAAAACAAGAGTGATGTGTTTGATTGCTTCAAGAATTTTCATAAAGGGGTTCAAACTAAACACGGTGTAGTCGTAAAGGTGTTGAGGTCTGACAATGGGACAGAGTACACCAACAGGGAGTTTGAGTACTTATCCTTACAGGGAATCCAACATCAAACTACTTGTCCATATACATTAAAACAAAATGGAGTAGCGGAATGGAAGAATAGACACTTTCTGGAAGTTACACAGAGCATGATGATATCAATGAAGGTGTCAAAGTACTTGTGGGGACAAGTCATGCTAACAGCAGCCTATTTAATCAAAAGGATGTCCACGCAAGTATTGGATCAGAAGTCTCACATTGAGATACTGCGAGAGAAGAGTGAAGATATTCTTCCCCACAAGACATTTGGTTGTATGTGCTTTGTGCATGACAAAAGACCAAATATCGAAAAATTGGATACAAGGACCCTGAAGTGTGTTTTTGTTGGGTACTCAGCTACTCAAAAGGGGTATGTATATTGGAGTCTGATGGAGAGAGTTATTTGTCAATATGGATGTCACATTTAGAGAGCTTGAGTCATAATATTTCTCGATTGACTCGCCTCATGGAGAATCACTCAGTATAAATATTAAATAATATCAGACATGAAAGGGGAAACTAGATCTGATATACTCTAAAGGGGGGGGGGTGAATAGAGTATATGGTGCTTTTTTAAAAACACAAAGAAAACTTTTTGCAAAGCTTTACAACAATTGTTGTAATGAGTGTAAGCAGGGAAGCAGAAATAAAACTAAGCTATGCAGATATTAAGCACAAGAAAATCTAGGCCAGAAACAAAAAGAAAACATGCAGAACCAGATGACACAAGGAAATATAGTGGTTCCCCAACTTGGGTACATCCACTCTTCTACCACCCTAGGTAGGAATCCACTGCAGGATGAGTTGATCAGGTGTCCTGGGCACCAATGAGCTTTTGATAAGGTGCTCAAAAACCAAATCAGATTTTTTGATCAGGTGTCTTGCCACCAATGAGCTTTTGACAAGGTGCTCAAAAACCAGATTCAAACTTTTGAAGGGAGTTTGAAAAACCCTTTACAGAATGGGGGTGAGAGAGTGATGGCAGTCTTCTCTTTCTCAAGCAACTGAGAAGACTATGTGGATTCAGTGAAGTTGTCAAAGCTCCCCCTGAGTCCTTGAAATCTTCAGGAAGATGAGCTTTGCTGAGGGTGATAGGCCTTCAAAGATAGATCTCCAGCAAAAGATGATTTCAGCAAGCTGAAATGTTGAGTGTCTGGAGTCTTGAGATGATGTTGGCCTTGAACACTTGAGAGCTGAAGAGATCTGAAAAATGTTTGAAAGCTTGATCTCTTTTTGATGAGTGTTCTTCTGAATTCTTGTTGACAGAAGATTGAGAGAGTCTCTGTGTATTGAGTTCTGTCCTGTTCTTGTCAATCTCTATTCTCTTGTTCTTGTCTATCTTCTTGTCTGTTTCAAAAACATTCTCTCTTTTATTCTCTGAGTCTGAATAGAAAATTGCTCTGTCAAAGATAGCCGTTGGTCTGAATTAATTACAGCTTTAATTGCATAAAATGTTCTGAAGGAAAGTCCACTGAATTATTCCTTGAAAAATCCCTTGAAACTTGCTCCAGAAGTAAATGAAAATGGCTGGCAGATCTTCTGAATTAAATGCAGAATAACTTCTATCTGATTTGAATTTGAAACTGGAAGATAACTGGATTCGTCGAACTGAGCTCTGCTATCGTCGAGCTGAGCTCAGCGAACTGGAAAAAGCAAGCAGCAAAGAAATCGTCGATCTGAGCTCAAAGATCGTCGAACTGAGCTCAGAGATAAGGATCCAGTGCAGAGTCAAAATCGTCGACCTGAGCTCAGCGATCGTCGAATGGAGTTCGACGATATTGAGAAGTTGAGCTCAGCGATCGTCGACCAGAGCTCGACGATATTATGAGGGTTGAGCTCAGCGATCGTCGAATGGAGCTCGACGATCTGTCAATAGTTGAGCTAGACGATCGTCGACCGGAGTTCGACGAAACGTCGTGCTGAGCTCGACGATTTGGACTTCGTCTCCAGAAAAACTTGGGTCTTCAGGGCAGCTTCCAAACCTAGACTCCTGATCCCTTAGACTCAATTCTAATTGACCTATTATCTATACAGAAGGTCAAAGCATAAATTCCTAGAGACATAGTGATCCTGACCCAAATTAGTAATAGGGTGTTCCAACAAGACAGGAGGGGGAGGATAGTTATGGTGGTGAGAGGCGAATAGTGAGTATCTCATTGTCGTCTGTGCCAAAGAAAGTAGAGTCAGTTGAGCTGCAAGTTCTCAAGAAGAGTGAATTTGTTGATGACAGACTTCGGACTCAAGGGGTGTTAAGAGTGAATACGAAGAGAAGGCAGTAGAGTGAGACTATAATGCCTACATTGACACATGTGTCAAGTCTCTTGCCTCTGCATACTTCAATCCTTAAGACACCTGCACCATCCACCAAAAGTCCAGGCATCCCAGGTAAAATAACCCATGATCTCTCTACTTCCATTCCTTTACTGGTAAGACGGAGTTCCTGCAAGAATGTGGGAGTCTCGCCTGGTCGATATGGCTTTCCACATGACATTGCCCAATTTTTTTCCTACTCTCATATATCTCATGCACATGGAACATTAATTACATCTTTGGGCATTGTTTCTATTCATAAGTGTTGGCAGATTGCTAAGAAGGATCCATGATAAAGAGCGGCAATGCTAGAATAACTTGGCGTATTGAAGAAAAACAAAACCTGAAACCTCGTGTCGCAACCATCAGGAGAAAAAACAGTTGGGTGCAAGTGAATTTTCACTGCGAAACAAAATCTAGAGGGTCAGTTTGAGCACTACAAGGCTATATTGGTAGCAAAGGGTTACAGTAAGACATATGACATTGACTACGATGAGACCTTTGCACTCGTCGCCGAAATGAGCACGATATGGACACTAATATCCTTGGTGGCGAATGAGAGGTGGAAACTACACAAGCTCGACGTAAAGAATAACTTCTCTTCATGGGGATTAGTTGGAAGAAGTATACATGGATGTGACACGAGACTTTGACACAAAACAAACGGTAGACAAGGTGTGTAGACTTAAGAAATCTCTGTATGGGCTAAATCAATCTCCTTGAACCTAGTTTGTCGGGATTAGGAAAGTGATGGTTAACGTGGGATATTGGCAGACCAATGTTGATCATACCGTGTTCTTTAGGAGGAATGAAAATTACACTACAATGCTTGTTATGTACGTGAACGATATGATTATTACGGGCGATGACAAGAAAAAAATTGCTCGGCTAAAGACGAGATTAGGCAAGGAGTTTGAAATGAAAGATTTAGGACAACAAAAATACTTCCTTGAGACTGAAGTTGCTCGCGGTGCAGAGGGAATCGTTCGATCTCAACGGAAATATGTGCAAGATCTGCTCAAAGAGATGGGTATGCTGGGGTGCAGGCCCGCAGTTACTCATATTGATCAGAAGTCCAAGCTCAACGTTGAGGAGGGAGAGCAAACTAATAAAGAGAGGTATCAGAGGCAAGTAGGTCGTCTGATCTATTTGAGCCACACCTGTCCCAGGGAGGAGCACTTGGATGCACTGTAGCAGATTCTTAGATACTTAAATAGTGCACCAGGAAAGTTATTGATCTTCCAAAAGAATGGACATCTGACTATCAAGGGTTATTGCGACTCTGATTGGGCTAACTGTGCAGATGACAGGAGATTCAATCGAGATATTGCATGTTTGTGGGGACAACCTTGTCTTCTGGAAAAGCAAAAAAGCAGACTGTAGTGGCGAGTTCTACAGTCGAAGCAGAAACAGGGCCATGACCTTGGATGTACGGTAGATGTTATGGTTGAAAGTCATGCTGAGTGAACTCAACATAGATCAAGGCGGACAAATGACATTGTGGTGTGCTAGCAAGTTAGCCATTAACACTGCAAACAATCTTGTCTAACATGATAGAACCAAGCATATAGAGTTCGATAGGTTCTTCATTAAAGAAATGTTGGATGGTGGGATACTAAAGTTAAGACATATTGCTACAAAAGAACAAGTGACTGATTGTCTAACCAAAAGACTTAACTCATTAGATTTATGTAAATTATGTGACAAGATGGGCTTAGTGGATATATTTCGCCCAACTTGAGGGAGAGTGTTGGAATTTAGTGTGCAACTAGCTCAATTTGGTGTGCAGTTAGTGACCTTCTATTGTGATTAGTCTCACATCTCAGATTCTATTTTTGGGTCTCACTCTTGTGTGTGTATATAGTAGAAATGTAATGATTTAAAGTGAGTGAAATTGTGAATAATAAAAACTTTATTCCTTTTAGTTTCTACGAAGTCCACAAAAAACTACGGATTTCTAATAGATTTAAAACTCAAATGCACACATAAGACATATAATATTCTAATTACTTTAAATGTCCTCCTACATGTCTGCCGACATGTTTTTTAGGGAAAATAATATTTTTTTCTAAAAAAATAGATTATGTCCTTTTGTAAAATATAGACCACCATATTTGATATTTTCACATATATTGGCCGATAAGACTTTTCAATATATCATGTGTTATTTTATGTTAAATTGCATTAGTAGACTACCACTATATATTTAAATCACATATATGTATTATATTATATGTACATAAATTGATTAGACTTATTGGTTCATTCTCTTTAATATATGTTACTTATATTCAATTTTGCATAATTTGTTCACATTATATTTCTCATTTCATATTCCAAAAAATGTTAAAATTTCAACACATGTATTCGTTAACTGTTTTTAGTTTCTCGAATAAATTTATTAAGCTTGAAAAGACTCAAAATCAATCAACGATATTTAATTTTGAACTTTCTTTATTTTCTATAAAGTTTAATGTTATCCAAATAAAATTATTGTCCCATATTGAATATATTTCACACTATCTATTTGTAATTGTTAATAATATTTTATTTTGAATACTTGTTTATTTTGTAATATACATGACTCATTGTTCGCCTACTTGTTAAGTTAATTCTTTACTTTCAGTACATACAATTATATTCAGCATGCATAAAAAACTTTTTTATTTATATGATATGAACATCCGATATTTTAACATATCCTTAAAATGTCTCTAACATCCGACCTTTAAAAACAAAATCCAACGTATTGCCAACATCCAATATTTACAATCTTAAGTATACTCCATGATCCGGTGGTCGTGACCCCCGCCCCAAACAAGCCTTTTATCCTAAGTATTTTTTGTATACATTTGTGAATTTGACCATGAATTATGTAACTGTGAGTTGATTGAATAAGTTGTTCAAGATCAGTAACAATACCTTGAACTCCAAAATTAAGGACTTCGTTAAGCTTAGTATTTCAAAAATAAAGTTCTCAATGATAAGCATATCCACCTTCTCCCCTAGAGGAGGAGATTTTATCATAGATGAAATAACAGCGGAAGAGAAACTCAAAGAATCCAAGATCAGCTGCAAAAACAAAACATAAATTAGTCAAAAATCCCCATAGTGTTGTTCTACATAAAGAAAGGCAGGTAAATGCTCCAAAAAGACTAAATAACTACTGATATAAACCTTACAAATTCAATACCATAAGCATTATTCTTACACTTATTCCAATTTATAGAGAAGAGGTTCAAACATTGTATATCCTTCTTGAATACAAAAATATAAATATGAGTACAAATATATAGGAGAGAGGAGAGGAAAACTTAGTTAACAAACAATGTGGGACTAAACACTAATTCCTACATGGGCCATATTAATGAGCCAATACATCATTTTCCTTAGTATTTTCTAACACTCCCCCGCAAGCTGGAGTGTACAAGTCGTAGGCACCAAGCTTGGATAAGAACTGGTGATACATTTGTCGTGGTAGTGCCTTGGTGAGAATGTCGGCAACTTGTCCATGCTCCAGCTCTAACTTCTTCAATTGAACCTTTTCACGAACGAAATGATAGTCAACTTCAATGTGCTTAGTCCGCTCATAAAACACAGGATTCTTCGCAATGTGAATAGCAGTTTGACAATCGCAAAACAAGGTTGCTAGTGAGGATAGAGTGACCCCCAAATCAACAAGTAGACCCTCAAGCCAGGTGAGATCAGATACAACGGATGCCATTAAACGATACTCTACTTCTACAGACGAGCGAGCAACCACAGACTGCTTCTTGCTACGTCAAGTAATAAGATTCCCCCAAAGTAGGTGCAGAAACCTGTAGTGGAATGTCGATCATCCAGGGAGCCCGCGTAGTCTGCATCTGAGTATGCAACAAGAGATAGAGAGGAGGACGACTTGTATACCAATCCTTGTCCAGGAACTGTCTTCAAATATCTGAGTATGTGTTCTACTGCTTGGAGATGAGAGGTCCGAGGAGCATGCATAAATCGGTTGACCACTCCAACAACAAACAAAATATAAGGTCTTGTAACGGTTAGGTATATCAATTTCCCCACAAGGCGTCGATAATACTCGGGGTTCGTTAGCAGGGAATCAGAGTCAGATTCATGAGCACGTAACTTGTGGTTGGGATCCATCGGAGTTTCCACAGGTTTACACCCAGATTAGCAACATCGTGGAGGAGATCAAGGCAATACTTCCGTTGTGACAGAACAAGACCATCAAACCGTCTTGCAATCTCAAGTCCAAGAAAGTATCTGAGAGCCCCCAGATCTTTTATTTGAAAAATGGAGTTCAAGTGTTGCTTGATTTTTTGTATCTCTGCGGTGTCATCACCAATAATCAAGATATCATCCACATACACCAGGAGAATGACAGTTTCAGTTGATTGATGACGAGTAAAGAGAGAAAAGTCAGCCGAGCTTCGCTTGAATCCGACATCACGAACAGCCTTACTAAATTTTTCAAACTGTCACGACCCGTCACGACGAAAGTCAGAGTGCGCTTCGGGCGAGTTGTGATGACACAGGCATGGGCAAAAAGAAACCATGTCTGCTGAGGCGGATGCAGAGTAAACTGAATATAGTTTTAGAGATAGCTACTTTGATTGAACAATTTATGATTTATAAATATATATATATACGGAAGCGCTTAAATTTTTGAAACAATGAGAATTAATTGCACATGCATTTCTTTGAAAAATTTAATGCTACACACAGTGCTGAAACAAAGGTGAATGTAACGAGTAACAGTAGTGAATACATCATAAATAAAAATGATTTAGTACATCAGAAACATCTTATGAGTTGTCCACAATACAGAAGAAAATGTTTTACAATAACTAGTACATGATAAAACACACTAACAGTAAAGAAAGCAAATACATAGAATCTGATGTAAGCAACTACAAAAAAAAAAAGAAAACCTCTAAGCAAGGTTGTAGCTGAACGAGAAGTAGCTCAGGGAGCAGGCGGCGCAGTTACGAACCCTAAGGCAAATTCAAGACAGAAGGAAAATGCCTCAGAACATAAGATTTAAACATGAGCAAGTTAATTAATTAAAATGTGAGCAAAACAAACAGACATATTCGAGTACTGGTCTATGTTGTACAAAGCTACCAAACATACCAAAAATCAGGCCAAACAGACATTTCTGAAAGATTAGCCAACTCCGGAGTATAGCCTAAAATTTATTTATGTAATATGTTGTAAGTCGTGATCGATGAAAGGTGTAGGTACTATAGCGGGCGCACATGGGTCACGATCAGATCTATGTGCAAGTCTTGTCGGAAAAGTAATCCTGCTTGTCGTGACCATGTCAGCAGACAGATGCAATAAGTTAAACGCTACAATTCAAGGATTTGCTTACAACTACGGATTTGTCTTTATGTTTCGTACTTAGGTGATTACCTATCATGCTATGTTATGACAACATTATGAGTGTTCAGAATTTTGTAGAAAAAGCATTTGTAAAAGAACAAGTAACCAGATTAAATCTAAAGTTTTGCAAGTGAGAGGGGGTTCTCTACTTGTCTTACACTGACGTCGAAAATGCTCGCGACAGCTAAGTGGCGCAAGCGAGGTCAAAAGCTATAGCTATACTTGTTCGAGATCAAAAATGCATTTCAAATTGAATTAACAAGTTTCTTATGTCAGCACATGTGTTTGATAAACGCTCCACACAAAAGGAGAGGGGGTTTAGGAATTTACCTCCCTCGAGAGTGAGGGGAGAAGAGGCTACCGCGAGGGATCGAGGATTTTGGCGGCGCTTGGATGCGAAAAGCTCTAATTCGGAGAGGCCTTGGAGTGATTCCACCACCTAGAACCGAAGAGCGGCACCGGAAAACAAGCAAAACATCGGGATTAGAAGGGTACACGACAACCCTAAGAGGGATTGACGCAAATGCATCAATCGGAGAGCGATAATTATTGTAACAAAATTAGGGCAAAATTGAAAACAAGAAATTTATGGAATTCTTTCCCCAAGGAGACCATATTGGGGCTCCGAAATCCACGAGGAGGGGTTTCGAGCGAAACCCTAGGGTTCCCTCACGAAAACCACCGGCCGGAACGAGGAGGCGCTAGAGTTGTCGGAGAAGAAAACGATGTTCTTGCCCTCACTGGCCGGAGAAGGAGAAAGGAGGGGAGAAAGATGTCGGCCCCTCCCTTAGATGCAGCCGACCAAGAGAGGAGGGGCTGCTGCGGGATTTGCCGGCCAAGGGGAGCGTCGGAGACGACGGGGAAGCAAGAGGAAGAGGCGTCGGGCCTGGAGGAAGGGATTTCCGGCCACGGGGAGGAGCCTCGGGGGCGGCAGGGTGGAGTGCGGGTGTGATGCTCAAACGTCATCATAAAAGTGCACTTTTTTGATGCAGTGACCCAGAGCTGACCCGCTCTGTCGACCAGGCCTCGCACCTGGCCTAGCCAGAGGCCCACGTCTGGCGGCCCACTGTCGGGCCCACCATGGCGTCACACCTGGCCTCAACAACCTACCGTGCGCCTGTGGTTGGGCCCGGAGATGGGTTGGGGTGTACGGCCCGCGGGCCTGATAAAAGGGACGCCATGGTGTGACGCCATGGTGGGCCCGGCAGTGGGCTGCCAGACGTGGGCCTCTGGCTAGGCCAGGTGCGAGGCCTGGTCGACAAAGCGGGTCGGCTCTGGGTCACTTCATCAATTTTATTTTTGGTTCGCCTATGAAAATTAGTCGCTTCTAAGTTCTATGTTTTTTTAATAATCTGGGATCTCCTTTGTGGTCAGCATTTACTTTTGCATTCCATCTTCATATCCCGCTACATCTTAAACAACATGACAAACATAGTACCTAGAAGTGTTATGCACTTGCTCAACGAAAAGCTCAAGATGTTTAAGCCCCAACAAGCCATTGTAGCAAACCTTCAACTGAACAGTCATAGAAACCCATATTCACTCCAGACTAGATTAAGCACTTAGTGAGCATATTGCAGATAATTAGTTTGTTGTCCAACTATGGCACCTCCTCCCATGTTGTCACCGCAGTTATATCAAGTACTTCCTGAATTTTAGACCTTGGTGCTTCCTATCACATACCTAGTGATATATTGCTTTCATACTCTTATCCCTCTTCAATCATCACCCTCCAATAGGACGATTGATGGGAGACACTTGTGTCAATCACTAGTCGTGGACATCTTACTAGTCCTTACCTCTTTAGTATTATTCATGAACATTATGTTCATCCTCTAACTATGAACATTTTGTCTGTTTCTCGGCTTACAGACATGAGTTGCATTGTTCCATTCACTGGCTCTACATATACTACAAAGGATCCTCATACGGGGATGATGGTTGGGACCGGTCATACCGTCATAGAAGGGATAGTTTGTACTATATAGATCGTCTCACTCCTCCATTACCTTCTACCACTGCTTTACAAGTTGCATCGACTCCTCTTTCCCATCATCCGCTTGGGACATCAAGCATAGGAGATTAGCGCACATTTCTCTTCCTTGTTTTCAGGCATTATTGTCTTCAGGTGTTCTTGGGAACTCTTCTACAAAGTCACTTGCACTTTGTAATGGTCATATCCATGGTCATCATGCTGCAAATTCTTTTTCCTCAAACTAAAATGTATCATATTATCCCCTTGACTTTGTTTACATTGATATACGGGGACCATCGCCGCACTATCCAAAGGAGGGAAATAAATATTATGTAATTTTTTTGTTGATGGTTACTCTCGATTATCATGGATGTACATACTATCTACGTCTTCTTTAAATAGCTTGAATTTGTAAGAATTGATTGAAACAGTTCGCACGTAAAATCAAAATGCTTCAAGTTGACTCTGAGGGAAAATACATCCTGCAACTTTTACGAATTCCTTTCATCTCAGGGTAGGTTAGCTCAGTTATCTTGTCCTCCTCTTGTCCACATGCTCATCAACAGAATGAGGTCGTTGAGAGTTATCATCGATACATCATGAATATCACTAGATCTCTCTTTTTAGCAGCGTAAGTTCCTCCTTAATTTTGGGCATAAATTGTCCCCAAGTGTTTTCCTGATCAATAGGATCCCAAATTCGGCTCCGTTTGGGAGAGTTGTTATTGATGAAAAAGTTGTTGATCGAATAAAGCTGTTGAAAAGCAGTTGTTTCTACAAAATAGAGTTTTGCTATAAAATTATTTGGATGAAATAGAGTTTGCAGTGTTGTTTGATAAGCTGTTTTTAAAAAACTATTTGGCAAAAACAGAATTTTCTTACGTGTTTTTTTCCGAATTAAATTAACATTGTTGTTCAATACCTGAAATAGTTTTATACATTAAAAACCAACGTTACATGACATATATAATAGAAGTTCAATGTTTTTCAGATATTAAAGTTACAAAAAAAATTCAAAACTTCCGGCGAACAAATACATCGGCTGCATGCAAGTAGTTTGGTGTATCACCTACGTGATTGAAAATGTTTTAGCTAGATTTTTAGATTAAAATATAAAATAGGAACAATGAATATAACCTTCTTGCCTCATAGAGTTGTCGCGTTATATACTCACGCGGAGTTATCATCTCGTTTACACCACTAGCTATATCAATGCATGTATCATGTCGTCTCTATGAGTCAACTCCCCCCCCCCCACCCCCCCCCCGCACCCATTCTCTCACTTTCTCTAAAATCAGGATCTATACGTGATGGATACCTCTGTATAGAATTACGCAAAGTCATTGTCTCCAAGACAATATGTATTTGTTTCTCAAAATTATAGTTTTGCATATCACGTAGTTTTGCCCATTTTTTCCATACACCAAATGTACGTTCAATCACACTCCTAAGAGAAAAGTGCTTGATTAAAAATCTCACGAATACCTTTAGTTGGACGATTACCACGAGCAAAATCAGTAAGATGATATTGTGTATCTGGATATGGTTTTATATAACCTCTTTGTAGTGGATATCCAGCGCCTACCAAATAATACTTTCTTATATGATCGACGCAGAATTTTAATGAACAAAATTGAAAAAATAAATAATACAAGAACTACAATAACAACTTCATTGCCTCTGGGAGGTGTGGAAAATTGTACTTGGGATTGCTTATAGCAAAATTGAAAATACGACTATCATGCGCAGATCCCTCCCAACCAGCCTCGAAGCCTCTTGCTTACCGAGGAAGACGGCAAGGGAATGTTTCTTCTTGTGCGGATGCGAGCGTGCCCTAGCATCTCCAACGGGAACAGCGAACGACGCCGACGAGAAGTACAGAGACCGACAGTGCCCTCTATTGAAGCCGAAGATCTCTTGACGACGAGGAAGTAGAAGAGGCATCGTGGAGGGGGAGGGTTTTGAGAGCGCAGCATCGAGAGCGAGTCGGGAATGAAAGCGAAAGGAGAATTGCGCTTGCGGCGTGGTCGAATTGGAGAAATCACCCGCGATTGAAGATTACCTATAAACAACTGATATTTAAAAACGTAGTTTCCTGTTTTTTGGGAACCAAACGTAGCTTATGATGAAAACTGTGCTCTTGAGCGGTCGCACTGGAGCTGATAAGCTGCCCCCAACGCAACCTTCTATTCTTAATGGTTTGTCTCCTTATTAAAAATAATACAAATGTGGTCCTTATTACGATCATTGAGGATTTTTGGTTGTACTTATTTTATTTAGCTACCCTCGATTAAGCGAGACAATTTGTTTTGAGATCAACTGCTTGTCTTTCCTAAGCATAGACGTAGAGTTCTCAGCATAAGAGATATAAGTGTTATGATCTTATTGTCAGACATCTTCACATATTGGTCATATCATCTTTCTAGAACACATTCCCTATTATTCCCTTTTGTGACCTCTAGTTCCTTTACCCCATCTACTTTTGAGGAAATTACATTTTGTGACATTGCGACACCTTCACGCTCTCCTCATAGTGCATCTAATTCATCAACCTCACATGACTCTCACACTTCCTCTGATTATGGTCGTAACTCCACTACACCACACCCTTCACCAACGAACCAGCTATCAACAACCTGGTTCATCCCACTACTAAAACCCTTCATTACTCCACTAGACCACATCATCCTCCCAATCAGTTAAGTTTGTTTACCAAATTGATCCCTACTCTTCTGTCATTTCTCGGCTCTACCTCTAGTCATCGAGAGCCTCAAACATACCAAGAAGCAATTAATATACCTACATGGCAGACAACATGGATGAGGAGTTGAGAACTTTGACAAATACCCATGCCTGGGATTTGGTACTCATACCCAAGGGTATACGTCATATTACAAGCAAATGGATCTATAAGATCAAAACCTTAGCAGATGATATCATTGACAGAAACAAGACCAGATTGGTTGCTAAAGGTTTTCTTCAGCAGTATGGAGTTGATTATGACAAGATTTTGCTCATGCTGCAAAGATGACAACAATACATATTAAACTTGCAGTCACATTGGTCCATTCCTGCACATCTCTCACATAGACGTTAAGAATGTATTTTTCTCACTGAGTTATTTGAGCTGTCTGCATGATACATCATCTTGGGGTCGTTTACTCTGTTGAGCAAGTTTATTATCTCTACAAGTAGGGGTGCAAATAAATCGAGCTTGGCAAAAAATATTCAAGCTCGAACTCGAGCTAACTATTTTGAGATCGAGCTCGGCGAGCTCATTTTACCCGACACAAGTTTGAGCTCAAGGCCCACCGCCCACATATTGAGCTCGAGCTGCTCACGAGCTTTTCAACTCATGAGCATTATTTTCTTTTTCTTTTTTAAATACGCAAATAAAAAGCTCGTGAACTGATGAACAACAATATGTGAGCTCGAGCTCGAGCTCCACAGACTCAAGCTCAAATCGAGCTTTTTTTAGAATCGGATCATCAAGCTTACGAAACTCAACTTGTGCCTCTCTATCTGCAAGGCCCTTTATGGCCGTAAGCAGACACATCTAGCTTAGTTTTCTAAATTCACCACTGCTATCAGGCTTTTGGCTTTAGTGCAAGTTTTTATGATCCTGCTCTGTTCACGCACACTTCAGAGACTCTCCTAGCTCTGCTATATGTTGATGACATGATTGTTATCCGAGGAGAATCAGTGCGATATGTGCATTCAATTTGAAATGACTGCAATTTGGGGTATTGACCTGTATAATTACTGATGTAAAGATAAATTAAACAAACTTCGTTGACCAATTTGTGTATTTTCAGTACACACATAAATACCAGTTGAAATTGACCAAAAATAACTGCAACGCTTCCCATTTTAAGGCACAAGGAGTTAGTTCTGTTGTAACAAGTTTTTCAAGGTTTCAATTTCCTGTCTTTTCCTTTCTCTTTAATCCATAGAATGCAAAAAGGAATATGTACTGATATTGCTTACAACATACACAGACTTTAAATTTAAAAATATATGGACGAATTCCTTAAATAAATTGATGGCGATCGACGACCCCCACGCATTCATTCTTGCAGGAGACGGTGACCGGCGACCCATTTGGCGATCCGAACCCGCAGATTCGCCCGGATGGTCACTCTGAATCTTTTTGCTATATTACTTTAGTCGTTTTGTGTTGTATTTGGCCCCCGATCGGCCCGATCATTTTGGGTCGTCCATCGGGATGCCCTAGCTTTATTTCCTCTATATATACTCATGTTTGTGGATGTTTTTAGGGATCGGTGGTTGCTCCTTTGCAGCCGGCTGGTCCAATTCGTGGATCTCAATCGTGCTCCGCCTTCCCTGGCTTCCACCCGCCGCCCGACTTCTCCCAGCCCCTGATAACACCTTCTCCGCCCTCCCCTCTCCCTCACAGGCTTCCGGCGAACAACGGCAGCCCCTCACTGCCCTCCCTCTCACTCTCCCAGCCCCCGAAACCCAACTCCAGGCCTTGTCCCGCAACCTGGTGTCTACCCAGCCCCGACTCCTCTCCTCCACATCCCGCAGGCCGGAAACCTTCCCCCTGCCCATATCTCCCGCCTGAGTGCTCCTGCATCCCGTTCCCCCAACCGGTTCCCAACCTACAGCCGCATCCCCTCCACGTTTCTCCTCCCCCCCCCCAAAACCTGCACCCCACCCTAAAACTGAACCGTTTCCCGATCCAATCACTCTTAGCCCCTTACCCACCAGATCTACTTGCCTCTTCCCCCATTCAGCCCTGTCGTGGAACCACTCGCATACAACGGTCAAGTTCCAGCGTCGTTTCCCTGCATCCCTAAATTGGTCGCCACAAGCACGAGTAAATCTAGGTGTGGATGTTATATCCTCGCATTGATTGCTTTGGTTAGACTCTTACTCTGGGTATTTAATTGTCATAAGCTTTTGCTTTTCATTAACTGTGGTGTAATTTGTGAAGCACATTGGGCGCACTTGAACGGAATTGCGCCTCAAATCATTGGTTGATTATAATTGTTCTTTATCCTTCATTGCTTGTTAAACAATTGTGCAATTGGTACTTAACGCTTTTATAATTTTAATTACTCGTTAGATGATCTTAATTTGGGAAGATTGTCTCATGTTCACACGTGTACCGCATTTAGGCTGCATTCCCATTTAGAGAAAATACTTGTCTGTCTACCATTACATCATTTGGTATCAGAGCGAGGTTCGAGTCACATTGCATGCTACATAGTGGTGGGTTGTTTCGAACCCCAATGTCTGTCCAGAACGTCACCGACGAGCGAGCTGCCAGTTCGCATTCGGACACGACGGCCGCAAAGTTTCAGTGCTTAGTCCTCAAACAATTCGCCACCATTAAGAACGACATAGGTAGGATCAACACTAGAGTCGACCAGATAGGAGCCCATAAAGGTCCAGCCCTAGCACCACGTTACAAGTAGCCCCTGGAAGATCCACGGGACACCCCACCCCCGCCTGATCGATGAATTAGGGAGCCACAACGTCGGGACCTGCTCCACGGAGACGGACCCCCGAGCCTGCACATGATTATCGACGCGACCCCGCCCCGAGGGGTAACCCCTGACCGCCTTATGAGCCGCGTCTGCCACCGGCCCGACGAGATCGTGGCCCACCTGCACGACATGATTATAATTCAGATGAGCCATATGATGATTATGTGGCGCCTCGCAGAGAGAATACACCGGCTGAGGACGACCTCATTCGGCGCCTGCGAATTGACGCGCCATACTTCGATGGTCACCTAGACCCGAAGGCTTTTAGCGACTGGCTCCTCGATATGGATCACTTCTTTGACTGGTATGAAATGAGCGGTGAGCGGCGAGTTCGGTTCGCCAAGATGAAGCTACTGGGCCAGGAAAAGATGTCTGGATTAGTGTGGAGAGATCGTTAGAGAGAGATGGGTACTATCTTGTCACCCGTTGGACTGAAATGAAACAGCGATTGAGGGATAAATACCTCCCCGCGTCCTATCGAGATCAGCTTCTCGACCAACTCTATTCGTTGCGGTATGGATCACTCTCTGTTGCCGAGTACGACCCGATTCAACGAGTTTGTAGTGAGGAGTGACATCCTAGAGGAACTCAGTGCGACTGCGTCCAGATTTAGAGTCGGACTGAAGGTTGAGATAAGACGAGAGTTTATTCCACACTGCATGGAGACGATCGAGCAGGTGTTCCAACTCACACTAGAGTATGAGAACTATCTACGCCTCGCTGGACCGAGGTCGACTGCACCCCACCAGATGCTGGACCGAGGACCGAGGTCGCTGGAGTATGAGAACTATCTACACCTCGCTGGACCGAGGACCGAGGTCGCTGGACCGAGGTCGACTGCAGGTGTTCCAACTCACACATCGATCTGACGCTCCTCCTCGCACCCCATCAGATGCTAAAGGCAAAGGTATTGTCCCGGGAGTCCCTAGTCCCGGGCCAGGACATTGCTTTTTGATGCTCGAGCAGAGGACACATTGTTGCTCAATGTCCCACGAGGAACCTGCTGATCAGGGACGAAGGCGAGGCAAGTACTGAGATAGAAGATGCGGTGGTGGAGGAGATTACTGCTGAGGTAGGGGATGGTTGGGAGAGCGACACTGAGAGAACGTTGGAGTTGGGAGTCATCTGTCGCCTCCTACACACCCAGCATGTCGAAGAAGATTGGCGTCGTACATTGATTTTCTACACGTATTTTCATAGTGCAGGCGGCCCCTGCAAACTCGCCATCGATAGCAGAAACTGCGTGAATATTGTGGCAAAGAGAGGCTTAGAGAGGATGCAGTTGTCTGTAGAGCCGCATCCTTATCGCATCCTCTAGGTGGACAAGTCGGCCATTCAAGTTACGCAGAGGTGTCTTGTGTTGATCCGACTAGCGTCCGTTGAGGACAAGGTTGGTGCGACATCATCCAGATGGACGCTGCACATGTTCTTCTGGGTCACCCCTCGCTTTACGATCGCGACGCCACGTGTTATGACCGTTCTAACACGTGTGTATTCTTTGATAAGGGACGAAAGATCACCCTCACCCCGACCCAGCCCCGGGATTCCCCCAAGGGCCAGGCTGAGCCGTCCATTAGTGTCGGATCAACCAGGACACTGCACATCCTGAGGAAGGGTGATTTCCTGCGTGAGAGCTTAGAGTCGACAGTAATGTACGTGGTGGCAGCCGCATTAGCTTCTGGTACAGCCACTGAGTTGGAGAGTGTGGATCCCGACATTCGACGTCTGCTAATCGAATATACTGACATCATGCCTGAGGAGCTCCCCGACGAGCTCCCTCCTATAAGGGATATCTAGCACGCCATCGATTTAGTGTCGGGGGCATCTTTGTCCAACCTTCCCCATTATCGCCTGAACCCGACAGAGCATGCCGAGTTGAAGCGGCAGGTTGACGATCTTCTTCGAAAAAACTTCATTCGAGAGAGCCTGAGTCTGTGTGTCGTTCCTGCCCTTCTTAACCCGAGAAGGACAGGAGTTGGCGCATGTGTATCGACAATCGTGTCATCAACAAAATTACAGTGAAGTATCGTTTTTCAATTCCCAGTCTCGACGACCACCTCGATGTGATGGCTGGCGCTCAGATCTTCATGAAGATCGACCTGAGGAGTGGATACCATCAGATTAGGGTTCGAGAGGGTGACGAATGGAAGACGGCTTTCAAAACAAAAGATGACCTATATAAGTGATTGGTTATGTCGTTCGGACTATCGAACGCGCCGAGCACATACATGAGAGTGATGACACAGATTTTCGACCCTACATGGGCAAGTTCCTAGTGGTCTATTTTGACAATATCATGATTTATAGCCGAGATCCCACAGCACTTGGACCACATTCGATTAGTATTCGACATCCTTCGGCGGGAGCACTTTTATATCTACTTGAAGAAGTGTTCATTCTTGACTTCATCGGTACATTTCTTGGGGTATATCATTTTGCAGACTGGTATTTCGGTTGAACCCAATAAGGTCAAATCGATTCGCGAGTGGCCCGTCCCGGCCAATATCCACGAGGCCCGGAGCTTCCACGGACTCGACACCTTTACAGGAGGTTTGTTCGAGGGTTTAATTCGATCATGGCCCCTATTACGAGATGCCTCAGCAAGAGGGAATTTGCCTGGACCGCAGCGGCCACTCAAGCTTTTGAGGAAATTAAGGAGAGGCTATCAACGGCTCATGTATTGCGCCTTCCGAATTTCTCGAAGGCTTTAGAGGTAGCGTGTGACGCATCTGGAGTGGGCATCGGAGGAGTACTGAGCCAGGAGGGTCATCCAGTTGCTTACTTCAGTGAGAAACTGAATGAAGCTCAACATAAGTACTACAATTATGATCGAGAATTCTACGCAATCATGCAGGCACCCTGATACTGGCGTCACTCTCTCCTACACAAGGAGTTTGTCATGTATTTTGATCATCAAGCCCTGCAATATCTGGACTCGCAGAAAAAATTAGGCCACCGCCACGCGAAATGGGTGGAGTTCATGCAATAGTATCACTACGTTCTCAAGCATCGAGATGGAGTTGAGAACAAGTCAGCTGGTGCGTTGAGTCGTCGGGTCACCATTCTCCAGACCATTAGCGTGCGAGTGGAGGGATTTGAGTGTGTTCGATATGACTACCCTGAGTGCCCAGTTTTTGGCGAGAACTACTCTGCCTTGTCGAGGGATCCTCTGGAGCCCCGCGAGGGTTTTATCATTTCAGAGGGCTATCAATGCTACGGGTCTCGCCTCTGTGTACCACAGACCTCCCTTTGAGACTTCCTCGTCTGGGAGCTGCACGCGGGAGGGTCCGCGGGACATTTTGGGTGCAGCAAGACGATTGTGTAAGTGGAGGACCGTTTCTTCTGGCCTGGCTTGAAGAGGTATGTTACCCGGGTCATTTATCATTGTCGTGTCTGCCAGACAGCAAAAGGATCCCGACAGCCCACGGGTCTATACACTCCATTGTCTATTCCTCATAGGCCCTAGGCAGATATTAGCTTGGATTTTGTGCTTGGGCTCTCTAGCACGTTGAGGAAGTTTGACTCGATTTTCGTTGTCGTGGACTGCTTCTCGAAGATGGCCCACTTTATCCCATATCACAGGACATACGATGCCCCCACGTGGCGGCTCTATTTTTCAGGGAAGTATTCAAGTATCACGGGCTACCTATTTCTATTGTTTCTGACCGCGACGTCCGCTTTATGAGTTATTTTTGGAAGACGTTGTGGAAGAAGACCGATAAGGCACTCAAGTTCTCCACCGCCTATCACCCGCAGACGGATGGACAAACGGAAGTTGTCAACCGTAGTCTTGGGACAATATTGCGTTGTCTTGTTCGGGATAGCCCATCGACCTGGGATTCCGTCCTACCCGTCGCGGAGTTTTCATACAAAAGCTCGGTCAATATGACCTTCGGTCTTAGTCCATTTCATGTCATTTTAGGTTACGGGCCTAGGAAACCCGTCGACCTGGTAAAAGTCCCGCTAGAGGCCCGAACTAGTGAGTCAGCTGAGTCATTCATTCAGCATATACACGCACTACATGAGACAGTCTGGAGAAAGATCTCCGCTAGTAATGAAATTTATAAAGCTCGGGCTGATCTGCACAGAAGGGAACAAGTTTTTGACGTTGGAGACTAAGCTATGATTTGTCTTCGACCTGAGAGGCTCCCACAACGGGCAGCAAAAGAGTCAAGTGCCCGTCGAATGAGCCCTTATAAAGTTACTCGACAATTTGGTGCAAATGCTTATGAGGTTGATATCCCACCAACAATGGGAATTCACTGAGTGTTCAATGTAAAAGATTTAACTCCTTACTTCGAGTAGCAAGTGTATGTGGACTCACTGTCTCCAGCTACCACTGAGCTATAGTTTGCCCCACCCCCTTCTAAGTTCTATCACCTTGGTACCCACCTTGCCCAGGCAGTCGCGGACGGTTGAGCACCGCTCGGAGGACCCCACCGCCCAGCCAGCAGTCCCACCAGCACCAGTCCCAGATGGAGATACATCGCTTCGACAATCGCCTGTGCCCACCGGAGATACTTTATAGATCATTGGTCATGACTTTACCACGATGGGCGGTCGAATGGTTCTGCGTTACCTGATTCATTGGCTCGCCCGCGCGATTTCTAACGACACATGAATTTCTGCTGAGGAGCTCGAGAGACTTGCCCCGGACTTACGCTGAGAGTACGATCATCTTCACTCATCGGAGATGAGTGCTTTCAAGTCGGGGGAAGTTGATGGCGATCGACGGCCCCCACGCATTTATTCCCAGAAGAGGTGGCGACCAGCGACCCATTTGGGTGATCCGAGCCCGCGGATGCGCCCGGATGGTTGCTCTGAATCTTTTTGCTATATTACTTTAGTCGTTTTGTGTTGTATTTGGCCCCCGATCGGCCGGATCATTATGGGACGTCCATCGGGGTGCCCTATCTTTATTTTGTCTATATATACTCATGCTTGTGGATGTTTTTAGGGACCGGCGGTTGCTCCTTTGCAGACGGTTGGTCCAATTCGTGGATCTCGATCGTGCTCTGCCTTCCCTGGCTTCCGCCCACCGCCCGACTTCTCCAAGCGCAGGTAACACCTCCTCTGCCCTCCCCTCTCCCTCCCAGGCTCCTGGCGAACGACAGCAGCCCACCACCGCCCTCCCTCTCACTCTCCCAGCCCCTGAAACCCAATTCCAGGCCTTGTCCCGCAACCAGGCGTCTACCCAGCCCCGCCTCCTCTCCTCCTCCCTGTTCCGCAAGTCGGAAACCTTCCCCCTGCCCAGATCTCCTGCCTGAGCCCTCTCGCATCCCGTTCCCCCCACTAGCTCCTAACCTACAGTCGCGTCCCCTCTCCGTCCCCCCCCCCCCAGAACCCGCACCCAACCCTAAGCCTGAACCGTTTCTTAGGTCCTTACCCTCCAAATCTACTTGCCTCTATCCCATTCAGTGCACTGTCGTGGAACCACTCGCGTACCACGATCAAGTTCCGGCGTCGTTTCCCTGCATCCCGAAGTTGTCTGCCACAAGCACGAGTAAATATTGATATGGATGCTATATCTTCTCATTGATTGTTTTGGTTAGACTCTTGCTCTGGGTATTTAATTATCATAAACTTTGGATTTTCATTAATTGTGGTGTAATTTGTGTAGCACATTCGGTGCACTTGAACGGAATTGCACCTTAAATCATTGGTCGATTATAATTGTTCTTTATCCTTCATTGCTTGTTAAACAATTGTGCAATTAGTACTTAGGCGCTTTTATAATTTTTGTTAGAGAAGCCTAGTTAAGGGCCCATCTAGTGGCACATTTTTTCTCTCTTTTCCTCCTCATTGTATTAATCCCACATGTTAGATTGGGATTTCTCTTATTTCTCCTTTCCTATATAAATGTATTCATACTTGTAACTATCAACTCAAGAAGTATATACAAGGTTTGGGGCCTCTCTTTACATGGTATCAGAGCAAACCAGTCTACTCCTTGTATTTGTTTTTGGTCTACTGTTCACGGTCTCCCGCTTCTGTCCGCCCGGACTTGGTTGTCCGGCCTGTCCACCTGGAAACCGCGTGGCTTTTCCTCCTCCCTCTTAGCTGTCGTATCGTGCGGCCTGTCTCCTTCTAACCGCTCTCTCTCCTTTGTCTCCTCGTGGCTTCCACTTCTCCCCCTCCTCCTCCTACCTCTCTTTTATAAACTCTCACGTGGGGCCCACCTTCTCTTGTATCTGTCTGCGCGGTCTTCCTCACTATCCGCGCGGCCGATGTTTTTCTCTTCTTTCCGCCTTCCGTCACTTCTCTAGTCACCACGGTCTCCCTCTGTCTCTGACCGTGCGGTCTCTTTGGCTATCCGCGCGGACCCCCCCCCCCCTCTTCTTCCCGGCTTTCCCTCATCCCGCTGGTCGCGACTTCTCTCACATTGCCGCCGTTTCTCCTCTAGCCGAGTGTCCGCATCTTGGTCGTGGCACATCTACTTGTCACTGGTGGCCTCACCTTGACCGTGCAGACTCCCTATCCTGCCTCTACATCGGCTAGCCGCTGCGACTTGTCTTGTCGTAAGCGGTCTCTTCTCTTCCTGCAAGCCGCATCCAGGTCGCGACTCCTCTTGTCGCTGGTGTGTCCGCCGAGACTGTGCGGTTTCTGTTTCTACTGCTCCTTTTCTCTCTATTCGGACACCCTCTAGTCGCCCGACTTGCTGTTTTAGCTGCCCGGCTTTCTGTTTTAGTCGTTTGGCCTTCTCTGCCAAGCCAAACGCCTTCTCGTGCTAGCCGACCGGCCTTCTCCTGCTAGCCGCACGGCCTCCTCCTACTAGCCGCCCAGCCTTCTCCTGGCTAGCCCGGTCTTCCCCCTGCTAGCCGTCCGGTCTCTTCTGCTAACCGCATGGCTTCTGATGATTCCGCTGTCACCTCTGCTCCTCCAGCCCATGCGACTACCACGGCTTCCGAACTCTGTGATGAGCTCCGGATTACTACCATTTCACTGACTGGGAAACGGAACTTCGTTGAATGGGTTCACTCGGTTCGTCGGGTCCTGTAGACCAAGGGTCTTCTTCACCACTTGACTCGAGTTATGCCCTGATGCTCCCTCCGATGACTGGCTTCGCGATGATGGTCGGGTCCAGTCCTAGCTCTTAAATTCTATGGATACTGAGACTTACAGGATGGTCATGTATCATGACACGGCCAAGGCCATGTGCGAGGAACTCCTCTCTTTTTACTCGGGGCATAACAGTCTTCAGCACCTATATGATATTCTCTCCGACCTTCAGAACCTCACTCCAGGTGCTCCCGGTGATATGATATCTTTTGTTTCCCAAGACAAGACCCTGGCCGAGGTTTGGATTCAACATCAGCCTCCAACCACTAATCTCACTACTCAACGGGCCCAGAAAGAGGCTGTCACCATCGCGATGATGATGTCTCGTGTTCCTCCCCACATGCGTAGTGTTCGGGCCCAGATTCTCTCTTCTACGACGACTCCTTCGTTATCAGATGTCTGCTCCATGCAGCTTAAAGTTACGCCTCCTACTGAGGCTCCTTCAGGATTTGAACCAGCTCTCCAGCAGCCTCTCCTTCCGACCCCTCCTCCTGCTCGTGGCTCTTCCACCCGAGGGCCGACCTCCGTCTCGGGGACGCGGGCGTGGGGGTCGTTCTTCTATGAAATGCACCTACTGTGGCTGGTATGGTCATCTCGAGGCTACTTGTTACCGCAAGCAAGGTCTACCTCCCCACCTTGTGGCTACTTCCTCTACTGCTTCTGCTCCCACTGGGGCTTCTACTCAGGATTCGGAATCTACTACTCGTCAACATATCGATGAGCTCCGCACCCAACTCCAACAGCTACAGGGTGTCCTTGGCCGCTCCTCCGGCTCGGTTGCGTCTTTCTCTGCGGAAGGTATAACCTGTCTCTCTCATAGCCCCCGCTGGATCGTTGAATTTGGCGCTACACACCACACTACCTCCCAGAAGCCTTCCCTGTATCTCTAGACGGCTGATCCTTCGCATATCACTGTGGCCAATGATGACACCTTACCGGTCTCTGGCATCGCAGCTCTCCAACTTACCCTGGCCCATTCTCTCTCCTCAGTTCTTCATGTTCCGGGGTCGCCCTTCAATTTACTCTTTGTTAGTCGCCTGACACACGAACTTGATTGTTGCATAACTTTTTTTCCTTCCTCTTTTCTTATGCAGAATCGACGCACCCGGAGTATCATTGGTGAGTGGCAGCTGGTGAATGGGCTATACATTCTGGATATATCATCCACTCTTCTCTCCACTGTTGATTGGCATCGCCGTCTTGGACATGCTCCTCTTCCGATGCTCAAGCGAGCTCTTCCCGATGTTCCTCTACGGGAGTTCTCTTGTGAATCTTGTATCTATGGTAAACGGCATCGTTCTTCCTTCCCCCCTGCATGTACCGGGAGTAGTACTCATTTATCTCTAGTTCATTCTGATGTATGGTCTCCCTATAAAGTCCCCAGTATCTTTGGATTCCGCTATTTCGTCACGTTTATTGATGACTACTCGTGTGTTACATGGTTATATTTACTGCATGACCGTACTGAACTTACCTCGGTGTTTCGTGTTTTTTTAACTGAAATGCGTATGCAGTTTGCCACCCCTCTCAAAGTCATTCGCACGGATAACGCTCGTGAGTATACTAGTCGCACCTTCTCCACTCTTTGCACCAAATTTAGCGACATACATCAAACTTTGTGTGCGAACACCCCTCAACAAAATGGGGTGTCTGAACGAAAAAATCGACACCTCCTTGATGTTGCTCGGTCCTTTATGTTTCAAATGCAGGTTCCGACCGAATATTAGAATTTTGTTGTCTGCACAGCATGTCATCTCATCAACCGCCTACCCTCTTCTGTTCTTGATGTTGTCATACCTATTCAACTTCTCTATCCTTCCGCAAATCCCACCTCTCTCACCCCGCGAGTCTTCGGGTGTGTTTGTTATGTCCATCTTCTTGGCCCCCCTTCCGACAAACTTGCTCCTCGAGCGGCCAAATATATGTTTGTTGGCTACTCTCGTACTCAGAAGGGGTATGTTTGCTACTCTCCTTCTGATGGCAAGTTGGTCGTTTCGGCGGATGTCACGTTCTGCGAAGATCAGCCCTTCCACTTACCTTCACCCACTTCGACTTCCTCTCCTCCTCTTCCCCGGCCTACTATACATGTCACGTCCTCTTCTCTGCCATCTCCAACCACCTCTCTCTGCCCCCTATCGGGCTCCTCCTCCACTTATCTGTGTCTGCACCCGTCGCTTCAAGGATTCTTCACTGCACCAGCTACCACCCTCCACCGACACCCCGACAACGGCAGATCCAGCTCCCGCCTCTACAGCTCATCCCTTGGCCAACTATGTTTCTCTCCATCGGCTGACTCTTCCTCTCTACACATTTGTCACCTCTCTTTCCTCTATCTCTATTCCTAACACTGTGCAGGAGGCGCTACAACACCGGGGCTAGCGGGCGGTCATGGACGATGAAATGCAGGCTATCTGGGCTAACCGGACTTGGGATCTTGTTCCTCTTCCCGCAAGACAGCACTGTGTGAGCTGCAAGTGGGTCTTTGTTGTTAAACATGCATAGGATGGCACCGTGGAGCGACTCAAGGCCCGCCTCGTGGCCCGGGGTTTTACTCAGCAACATGGCTTGGATTATGAGGAAACCTTCTCTCCGGTGGCCAAATTGAACATCGTCTGCATTCTTCTCTCCTTGGTTGTTCATCGACATTGGCCCCTTTATCAGCTGGATGTTAAGAACGCCTTCCTCAACGGCGATCTGCAGGACACTGTTTACATGTAGCAACCTCCCGGGTTTGAGACCACGGAGGGTCTCGGGTTTTTCTTCTTTGGAAGTCCATTTATGGTCTCAAACAGTCCCCGCGGGCTTGGTTTGAAAAATTCAGCAAGGTTGTCTGTGATATTGGCTTTATTCGGAGCTCGGCTGATTTCTCTATCTTCACCCGACATCGGGCAACAGGAACTGTGATCCTAAGCTATGTTGACGATATCCTCATTACTGGAGACGAAACTACAGGGATACAACATATCAAGGAACAGTTAAACTCTGCCTTTCAGACCAAAGACCTTGGCAACTTTCGATACTTTCTTGGCCTGGAGGTTGCTCGACGCCCTGATGGTCTTGTATTATCACAAAGAAATTATTGTATGGATCTTCTTCACGATGTCGGCTATTCTAGATGCAAACCTGCGGATACTCCTGTGGATGCTAATCACAAGCTCTCAGCCCACAGCTCTGACTCCGATGAGCTGCTTACAAATCCAGAATACTATACACGCTTGGTTGGGAAGCTGATCTATCTCACGGTTACTCGCCCAGACATCTCTTTTGATGTAGGAGTCGCGAGTCGTTTTATGCATGCTCCTCGGACATCTCATCTTCAGGCTGTTGAGCGCATTCTTCGATATCTCAAGACCGCTCCAGGACAAGGCTGGTGTACAAGTAATCCAAATCTTAATCTCTTGTCGCGTACTCTGACGCTGACTATGCTGGATCCATTGATGATAGGCGCTCCACAACGGGTTTTTGTACCTACTTTGGAGGACATCTCATAACTTGGCATAGCAAGAAACAAACCGTGGTTGCTCGCTCTTCTGTTGAAACCGAGTACCGGGCTATGGTCGCTGTCGTTTCTGAGTTGACTTGGCTTGAGGGTCTTCTGTGTGACTTAGGTGTTCGTCTCTCATCACCGGCGACCCTATTTTGTGACAGCCAAGCCGTCATACATATTGTCAAGAATCTGGTCTTTCACGAACGCACAAAGCATATTGAAGTTGACTGTCATTTTATCCGGGAAAAAGTACAGTCAAAGAAGATAGAGTTGGAGCATGTCCCTGCTACAAACTAAGTTGCTGACATCTTGACTAAAGCTCTCTCCCGGCTGCTATACTATCAGTTTTTATCCAAGCTTGGTGCCTACGACTTGTACTCTCCAGCTTGTGGGGGAGTGTTAGAGAAGCCTGGTTAAGGGCCCATCTAGTGGCCCATTTTTTCCTTTTTTCCTCATTGTATTAGTCTCACATGTTAGATTGGGATTTCTCTTCTTTCTCCTTTCCTATATAAATGTATTCATACTTGTAACTATCAACTCAAGAAATATATACAAGGTTTGGGGCCTCTCTTTACAATTTTAATTACTCGTTGGATGATCTTAATTTGGGACGATTGTCTCGTGTTCACATGCGTACCACATTTAGGTTGCATTCCAATTTAGAGAAAATAACTGTCTATCACTGCATCATAAATACTCTTAAACCCCCCATAAATAAGATAGTAGATGCAGTAAGTGTAACACCCGTGAACTGACGCAAAAATATAATTAAATTTCAGAGTCGGATCGCGAGCAATGCCAATCGAGCCAGCGTTTCGTCGAGGTACGACGTTAGTATGGTTAAAATCTTGTACATTAATTAGTGGTTTAATTTTTAGTCGTTGAATATTTGTTCGACGCGTATTAATTTTAGTGCGAGGGCGTAACTTATAATTTTTTCTTTAAGAGTTAATAAGGTAATGGAAATTTTGTAATTTAAATGAAATCACCAATTTATTCACTAAAGGGAGATGTTGGTTGAACCCACCCACCCACCCCAGCGGTTGTCGTAATCGCTCAAGTCATACCAACGGTTTTTTTTTAGACCCTGTTTTCACGATTTAGATCGCTGCACATTTCTCAGAGGGACGTTTTTCCCCAGCAGCGTGCCTCTTTCTCCTGTTGAAGCCCTCTCTGAACCTCACCGCTCCCTCACCTCCCAGCCAGTATCGAGGCCTTTTTGTCTTTTCCTCCTCAGCATTTGGTGATTCCTCCCCGTCGAGAAGCCCTAATCGAGACTCCCTTGTAGGGTTTCTCTGTCGATCGATGGTTTATCCCCGATTTATGCGCATGTTAGTGGTGAACCTAGGTTTTATCTTTGTTTTTCTGCCTTGCAAATGGCGAAATCCCTCTCCTCCCTAGTTATGTTGGGTGCTCACTATCTTACCTGGTCTTGGAAACCCTAGCCGCTGAAGCCGTTTCCTAACTTCTGCTCCATCTCCAGGCCCGTGTGAGTGTCCCCACCCTTCCAGGAGACTTTAGCGAGGGTGTCGCAGAAGTTCAGTGGTTATCCGTCCCCAACCACTCGTTTCTGCATAGGTATTCAGTTGACCCCTTGGTTAGGAAATTTCATATTTAATTTAAGTGTTGTTTTGGAATTCTTTCCTCCACAAAAAGAATCGGTCAAAAATCATAGATCTTTTTGGAGGTGATTTCAGCCCCTATGTTTGTTCCTCGTATAATTGTTCTAATCACTCTTTTGCTAACATTTGAAACATTGTAGTTCATCAAAATCCTCTAGTGTATTACAAAAATTGATTAGGGTTGGTGTTAGTATTTCAGATTTTTAGTGCGGGAGGGTTTAAGTTCGAGAAGATTTGAGTTACCAAATTAACTTAGAGGGGATCATGACGCCGCGTCAAGTTTACGAACGACGAAATGTTGCGGTAAGAAACTCTTATTCTTCTTGGCTATACATATCAGATAGCTTGCCTTTAGATGTTTGTCCAACTCAGTATAATTTATTATAGTTGCACAAAATTATTATTATAATTAGAGATTTGTAATTCTGTAATTAACTGGATAGTATAAGCAAAATATCATCAACTTCTAGATCGCTCAAGTAATTAGACCACCGGAATTAATATAATTTACGGAATTTTTGCACTTGTATAAATGTACTAACATGAAAGATTTAATTCATGAATATGGTATCTTGTCGATTTAATCGATATGATAAACTGCCTTTATTGTGCACATGTGCTCACAAGCAAAGTAGCACTAGATAGAAGATGTTTAGTAGACACGGTTGAGACCTCCTCCCGTGTTTGATAGAGGCACACTATTTTTCTCATAGGTTGTAGTGTACCCTATAAGTCTCAATGTTTGGGAGATGTTATCCTGTTTTAGAAGATTAGTAGATTTGAGTCAGTGTCCGTGAGACAATAGAACATTTAAGTTCGTTAGTAGGACTCGAATCGTTAGACTAGTATTGCAGGGTAGAAGCCACTCGGCCTAGAGTTTTAAAGAAGGTCAAACATAAGTGATTTTAGCACTCAAGTTAGACCGAAACTTAGAAACTCCTAGTCAACCAAATTTTTGGAATTTGAGTAAATTTGTGTTTAACATGATTAATTAGAATAGATATTTATCATGGTAGTTTTATTTTAGAAAAGCATGCATAGTACGCTATCATATAGTTTTTTATAGTATAAAACTTGTTTTAAAAAAAGGGCATGCATACATTTCTTTTAAGATAAATTTTAGTGTCACTAAGAGCAATAGTTTTTCTTACTCTCTCGTTGAGCTAACCCATTTTGGGCATGTTTTAAAGGAGACTCAGATGAGAAGTTGCGCCTAGGATGAGCGTGATTATGAAGTCGCTCCTATAATTTGTTTTCCCTTTCAGTTGTTACTTTTAGTATCGTACTGTTTAGTATTAGAAACTTGTATTGTTAACATTTATGAATTTCTCTTTGTACAAGCCATGTTACAGTATTTCAGATATTCAGTTATTTGGTTTTACTTTTTTCTAGTGGCTCTGTAAATTCAGCTTGCTAAGAAACGTTTTTACCCATAGTTGCATTTTCTACATTCGCTGTAAGTTAAATTTTTAATTCTTTTCATTTATGTCTGCTATGTACTAGTTATAATATTGTTTCTTAGTTTATTACTTATCGCTGGACCCGGCCGGACTACTGATTTGTTGATAAACTAGGTTGGGGTGTTACAGTAAGGTTGATAACTACCACTATCAGTAAACGAAAATAGTATATTAATACAAAGGAAGATATAAGATACCAAGACAAGCTCAATCCAATCATTTGAGGGCAGGATCCTTCTAAAAACCTACTCTCAGAGAGAGTCAAAAGACCTACTAATCCAAACTAGCTAACAACACGCCACCACACCCTTATATAGGTGGGAGTGGCAAACACACGATTACAGATATTTATTTAGGCTACATAAGTAGATAGGAGGGAGTGTGGATGGCCTGGGAAGTTGTGTTCTTATCAAAGATGAAAATAATAAACAAAATAGAGTAAAAGTAATATTTGACCTTCTAAAATGAGTGCACATGAATGACTAGTCAAAACAGGAGAGAAATGTCAGAAAAAAAATGAGTAACGGGAAGTTAATACCAAGCAAGCACAGATAGGTTTTGAAGAGCCAAGCACGGAAGAGAAATTCTTTCATTGTGGATAAGGTCAAGAACTGAGTAGGGTTTTTATCTATTTATTTATCAAGAATTGGGTAGGTTAGATTGAATATATGTTGAGGAGGAACATGATAAATAGAACTTTCCACATATAAGAAATTAAAATTAACATATATAAAAATCGGCATAAATTATAGTTGGATGAGATGAGAAAATTGAGAAACCAGAAATACATATGAAAGTTTAAGAATCTAAAGTTACATGACCATATAAAATTACATTACTTCATACCTGATAAAATATGCTTCTATGTTGTTCATCTTGGAACTCTTCCAATGAAAGTATGACCTGAAGGTGATTTCTGCACCACATGCTTGCCTAAGGATGATTCTAAGGATGTTAAAGCATCCTTACTAGTTCACAAAACAGATAGGATAAGTATGATATGAATCATAAATTATTTGAAATGTACAGAAACTCACCTTTGTTCCAAGAATGAGAAACAGGCTGAGATAGTTCATAATATCAGATTCCAAGTACTTTGTTGCTGTACGCAAAACCGTACTATGTAACATGCATCTTGACACACCGGTGCAGGTGGACTCCTCCCAAAGTGTCTATATTGTCATTAAGGTAATAAACAAATCAAGTAGCAACTGAGTATATATTTGTTTGAGTGTTTTTTCACCATTGCATATTTAAAATAAAACACTATTTTTGTTCCATTTGGGACCATCAATCCTCCATATGCCGTTTTATGTTTGATTCCGACCGTGGGGAGGGAGTTTCATTCAAAAACACTATTTTATCTTCATATCAAACCACTCCATCCCCAACCACAACCAAGGTTGTCAAGATCGCGATCCGGATCGTAGGATCGTACGATCCCGATGTTGTAAATCGATCCTGATTTTGTAAAGCGATCCTCGATCCGAACCTACTATCCAATCGATCCTACCTCAAAATGATCTCATCTAGAATCTCGATCCTCACAATCGTGACCACAACCGCTCACCCAAACATGCCCTAAAACTCAACAATCTATATTGGTAGTGTCCAACTTGGATAGATCTTCCAACTCAAAGGAGAAAAAAACAAGCAAATTTATTTTGTTTGCAAATGTTAACTTCTAGTTTGGACCAACATGTTCTCCTAGTGAAAGCTGAAAGCTGTATTATACCAAAATAATACAGAACAATCCCAGGAAGATTTATGTATCTTTATTTGGGAGAGATCTGCCAAGTTTTTTGAAACAACAAAACTGCGGGTGCCTCGTAGTTGTATCTTTCACCAAACTTGAACATCTAATGGCCAAAAAAAGGAAAAATCAAAGCAATAAAACTAACTGGTACAGGCTTATAAGGAAAATGATAATAATATGAAACCATTTGTTAAAATTGGTTCGTAATTAAACTGAGGAAGTCCATGGATACAATCAATAAATTTATTAAAATAGACGCATCTGGTGTCTCGAGTTGATAGGAATCCCCAATTTGGTTAACAAGTGAAATTCGACTCTCAAGGTCCTGCAGCAAAATAATGAGTTATTAACTGTTTAAAACGACAAATCAGCCACGTGACAAACAGGGAAAATTTCAGGATCCTTCAATGATTAAAAAGAAACACCCCTCAATTGCTATATTATGAAGACTTAAGTTTCCACAATAAACAAAAAGAAACGCCGGTTGGCACTCTCCACAAAAGATTGTTATTCAAAAAGACTGAACAAGTAAATATTGAAATTTTGATAGATGTTGGGTGGATCTATTAATGATGAAAGATCCACTTCTGGTTATTGACATATTGTACTATAAAGAGGAATATTGTTATTTGAAGAAGTAAAAAAGTAATAAGGGGTTGCCTGCAGTACTTCAGAGGATCAACATGTAACCCTAACTCAAGGGGCTCCTAATTTAATATGGCATAAAATTTAATAACTCAAAATGAGAAAGTATGTTCCCAACAAAGTTGTTTACTTGCAACAGGTATTGCATATATTGTAGTTCATATGATTGAAGGAAGTATGTTGAATCCTTTAGGGATTTCATTAAGGAAAAAAATGAAGGGGCTTTTTGTATGACCTTTCATATAGGCTCTTTCCATTTAAATAGCCCTAATTGAGTTGAATAACAAAATGAAATTTATCCCTCTCCACTTTTAACATGTAATCATGTCATTCATGTTGAAGTCACTACGCCAATTGCCCATATCAAGAGGGGGACTTTATCACAAGTTTCAAAGGCACACAGTCATCGAGGAGGCCATAAAGAAACCCTTGATCATTGTCATGGGCTGCAAATTCCACCGTTGGATGCAGATATGGTCGCCACTCGAGCAGACACCTTCAGAAGAGTAAATGTCGTTAGCAGGGAGGTGCTTGGATTCTTTATCTTCTCACTGAGTTGGGCATGAAAGGAAATTGTTACGGAGGTGTGACGGCGCCAGTTATTATGTATCTTCAATTTATGTTGTGTTATTTTGTTGTCATTTTTAAAAATAGTGTGTCCACTTGTCGTAAGCCCAAATGAGGGGCGTGTTTGTGAACTTAAAATGGTTGGCTGGTTGGGCTTTGATGTTAAGCAAGCAAATTAGAACCAAAGATCTCTCTCTTTTATTTCCCTTTCACCTCACTCTCTCTAACCCACGGGAAAGAAACCCGCGTGCCCTAGCCGCAACTTGCAACTCCCGCAGTTCCCTATCGGTCGCTCCCGCGACAGCCATAGCTCCGTTCACGACAAACACTCCTCCTTCGGGTCCGATCACGAGGTCGAAAAGGGAAGCCCACAACAATCTGGTATCAGATCCCAACGCCGACCTCTCTGGCCCTTCCTCCGCTAGCCCAAAACCTGCGCAGTCGGCTCCGCCCAACCGCCAATCCCGCTTCCAGCCTTTCATGCACACCGATATGTGATCTCAGCCCCATGGCAACCCCCCACCGGCAAGTCACGCTCACCAACCCTCCTTACCGACCCACGGATCCTTCTTCCTCCGATTCAGCAGCTCCCAATCACGGTCCCAGCCCCACAACAACAGCTTCGCGCCTCTCCTCCTCCGTCAGCCTACTTCCAACACCACCGACCTTCTGTCCAGCCCTATCACAGATGGCGGACAGTGCTCCCTCGCTCTCCGAGATCATGGCACTCTTCCAAACCATGTCCGCGACTCAGAACGACAAAATGGACGCCCTCAACGCACGCTTGGATGCCCTACAAAGGGCGCCTACTCCCCCACCTATGAACACGGCCGATCACCCTTCGGCAAGCCGTGTGGATTCTGCAACTCCTACAGGCGCGGACTACCCCGCCTACACATGAACTATCTGTATGGACTTTCCCATCTACGCGGGCCGCAAAGATCCTCTTCCTTGGATCACCCATTGTGATATTTTCTTCGTCAACCAACGCACACCAGATGAAGAACGTGTCGGCATCGCCTACTTTCACTTACTTGGTCCGGCGCAATTGTGGTTTACACAACTTCTGCGCGAACACCTCAACCCTTCGTGTACGGAATTCAGTATGGCCTGCACCCTGCGGTTTGGTCCTGCTCTACAAGGAAACTCACTAGGCGACCTTGTGAACCTCAAACAGGTCAGTTCCATTGAAAAATATTTAGAGCAATTTCAGATTCTGTTATCTCGGGCAGCGTTCGTTTTACCGGAGCAGCAAGTTCCTCTCTTCACGAGCGATTACGTTGGGACGTCGAATTCCTTCTGCCACGTGACCTCAACACGGCGATGAGCCTCGTCAGGGATTGCAAACGTCGATTGTTATTAGATCGTCCGCCACTGGGACGTCGGGACTATTTGGGAGCTCACTCTCCCCACAGCTTAACTGAAAAGGCTCCAATCTGGGACGATCCACCACGGTCTACTATCTGTCGCCGTTTGTCCCGCCTCGAGATGGTTGAGCGTCGCGAGAAAAGCTTGTGCTGTAATTGTGATAAACACTTCACGCTGGGACATCAATGCAAACGCTTATTTTGGCTCGAAGTAGATGATCCTCCCAATAATGACGCGACAGACGGAGAAGACACTGCAATACCTTTCGATCCAGTTTGAGGACAAGCTGTCTTCGGACGAGGGCGACGATATTATGGAGGCGTGACGGCGTCAGTTATTATGTACCTTCAATTTATGTTGTGTTATTTTGTTGTCATTTTTAAAAGTATTGTGCTCATTTGTCGTAAGCCCAAATGGGGGGCGTGTTTGTGAACTTAAATGGTTGGTTGGTTGGTCATTGATGGTAAGCAAGCAAATTAGAACCAAAGATCTCTCTTTTTCTTATTTCTTTCCCCTTTATCTCTCTCTAACCCACGGGAAAGAAACCCGCGTGCCCTAGACACAACTTGCGACTCCCGCAGTTCCCGATCGGACGCTCCTGCGACTACCATAGCTCTGTTCCCGACAAACCCTCCTCCTTCGGCTCCGATCACGAGGTCAAAAAGGTAAGCCCACAACAGAAACTTTCTAATTAGGAACTACATTGATGACAAAACAGTCACCAATATCGCCAATGATCTTGATCAGCATGATAGCCAATGATCTTGTTCAACATGATAGTACAAGTCATATTGAGAATGATTGCCACCTTATTCAAAAAATATGAGTCTAAAGAAGTGTCTCATGTATGTTCCTTCTGACAACAACTCGTGTAATGGCCCCTTTAATCGGGTACCACCACAATTTAACTTTTTCATTATCATTTATCATCAGAGGAGTCAAGTAAAAACATTCAGCAATACATATCATTATTCATTTCATGACAGGGTACAAAAGTGTTGGGTAAAATAAAATATTTCATTTCATTATATTTTGATACAATGTACAAAAGTAGCCCTACAGACATACAAAACAAGGGCTTATCAAAAATTGTCGCATGTATAAAATTGACTACTACATCTCGACACTATATATACATGTACATAGGCATCATATACGAACTAAACAAAACAGACTCTATATGAAGAAAAATTAAAACTTCGCATGCGGATTATTAGGACCTCTGCAACTCGCCATGTGTGTATTCAGTACCTTCCACACAGTTGCAAACACCTCGATCCATAACTTATGCTTCTTCTCCTATCATGTAGGATTTGTTGTAGGTTGACTACTACTGGCGGGAGTAGCCTCTTAACCTGTTTTAGTTTCACTTTCTAATTACTCAAAAGACTAAGCAAATTCCTACTTTTCTTTGATTGCTTATGATAGATTAATTATAAAAATTGAATAATCCTAAATTCTTGTTGACTTTCATTTCATAATTAGCATTTTGTTTCATTCTTTGCATATTATCTTGTATGTGTGTTGCAGTGCTCATTTAACATTCTTTTACTTATTATTTTATATCATGTGATCTTTTAGATCATAGATAATTCGCAGTTTTTACTTTTTTTACTTGGCAATGTTAAGGATACATTGGCATTTCATTTATTCATTTATTTATATAACGTGCTTACAAGTATTCGTTGTGTGCACTTTTCGTTTCGCACACCCACTTTTCATTTTTGCTTTAATGATTGGACATCCACATCCAACCTCCACTAGTTGGATACACCCTTAACATAACTCATTGCATTGATGCATCGTCCATACAATCATACCATTGCTTTTCTTTGTTTTTCTTTATTCATCCCGCCCATTAGGGAATTGATTCGTTTAGTCTTTTTTTTCCGCTTAATTATTGGAGAATTGATTCATCTAGAAGCTTGATTGTAGATTTGACAAATTTCCCTCAATAATGAATTCTAAGTAGAAATCAGGAATTAATCTTGTAATGCCCTAAACCGGGCTACATACTCATATATATAGGAACACTAGCACGTGAAATATCACGTGGAATACATAACTCGATATCGAAAAATAAAAACGAATATTCAACTCTCCCCCTCAAGTTGGGAATATATATTGATCATTCTCAACTTGTCAGTATTGTTCTTGAAGTTGTCGCTGCTTAGCCCCTTGGTGAAAGCATCGGCAAGCTGATCAAATGAGCTCACGAACGGAGTGCAGATATTCCCCTTATCGAGGTGGTCTTTGTTGAAGTGTCTATCAACTTCCACATGTTTGGTCCTGTCATGTTGAACTGGATTGTGTGCAATGCTGATAGCTGCCTTGTTATCACAGTAAATAGTAATAGGTTTGTTCACCTGAATGCCCAAATCTTGGAGAATGGTTCTTAACCACAATCTCTCACAAACACCTTGAGCCATAGCTCTGTATTCTGCTTCAGCACTTGAGTGAGCAACCACGTTCTACTTCTTGCTCTTCCATGAAACCAGGTTGCCTCCCAGAAATTTGCAGTACCCCGTGGTTGACTTTCTGTCATCTTAACTACCAGCCCAATCAGCATTAGTAAATACCTCAACCTCCAACGACTGATTAGCCTTGAACAGAATCTCACACCCGGGTGTTTTTTTGAGATATCGCAACACCCTAAGGGCTGCCTGCTGATGACGTAACATAGGGGAGTGCATATACCGGCTTAGGACACCCACCGCATACGTGATATCCGGGCAAGTATGGGACAGATAAATGAGCCTTCCAACCAGTCATTGGTATTTTGAGGCGTCCGCTTTCTCGACACTAATATCTGCATCAATCTTATGATTAGCCTTAATTGGAGTGTCAACGGGAGCACACTCAAGCATCTCAGTCTCCTCCAGAAGATCAAGAGTATACTTCCTTTGGGAGATGAAGATCCCCTGTCGGGACCTTGCAACTTAAATTCCCAAAAAATATTTCAGTTTTCCCAGATCCTTGACTTCAAATTCTTCGCCCAGTTGTTTTTTCAAGTACTTGATCTCATCCAAGTCATCTCCGGTAATGATGATGTCGTTCACGTACACAATAAGGATAGAAACCAGAGCACCTTTCCTCTTGTTGAAGAGGGTATGATCAGCTTGACTTTGAGTATATCCGAGACGTAGCATGGTCTTGTTAAAACGCCCAAACCACGCTCTCGGAGCCTATTTAGCCATACAGGGATTTTAGAAGCCGACAGACCCTCTGGTTGGACTTTTTGACATTAAGGCCCGGAGGAATATCCATATAGACCTCCTCTTCCAGATCACCAGGCAGGAATGCATTCTTGACATCGAGCTGCAGTAGCTCCCATCCACGAATCACAAGCACAAGAAAGAAGCGCACGGATTGAGTTCATCTTGGCAACAGGAGCAAAGGTCTTCTGGTAGTCAATGTCTTGAGCTTGGGTATATCCTCGAGCCACTAAACGTGCTTTGTATCGCTCCACCACCCCATCTTGGTTTTGTTTGATGGTGAAGACCCAACGGGATCCGACCGTTTGCTTCCCATGGGGAAGACTAGTGAGCTGAGATAGATGAGTATAACAATTGGGACATGTACGTTTATTTATAGTCCAAGACACTCAGTTCCTCCTCCATAGTCAGTGCAATTCGAGTCATTCAGTTGTATCTGAACAGCCTCCAAATGTCATGTGCTTAGGAATCACAATACGCGATGACAGAGAGGAGATAAAGGCTTTATGAGCCTGAGAATAGATCTCTTCCTTTTTCTGAGTATAACACCTAATGTAGTTGGCATTTTGTGTGGAGCGCGTTGGCTACTTAAAGGTGTTTGAATGTGCCACTATATATATATTTTTTCATTTTATTCCTATAGGAGACGTGCAAGAGGAACATGGAGGTCATCATCTGAATCTGGAATTCGAGACAGTCACTGGCACTGGCGGAACATTCACAGTCTAGGTCACTTCAAGTCGACCACGAGAAAGTCAATGGTCGACCAGTAGTACACCAGAAAAGATATCTCATGCAGAGTGGTCAGACCAAAAAGGTCAGTAGCACACCAGTCTTTTTGTGCTTGGTAGAGGCGCACTACCTTCCTCATAGGGCATATGGTATCCTATGAGTTACAGTCCTGTGAGTTGACTCCCCTTTGAGACAGTTAGTAGATTCGAGACCATGTCCGCGTCGCACTAGAACAATTGAGTTCGTCAGATGGTCTCGGGTCGTCAGTTTCAGATTTTGCGCGTTAGGAGCTACTCTGCCTAGAGCCTTCCCAGTAAACGTGTAGGCTAGAAGCCACCTAGAACTCAAGTACAGACTTGACGTGAGACACAGTACACTAGTTAGTGAACGTCAGGACTTGGGTAAATGAACGGAAAGTCATGAGTATAGAATTATAGTGTTCACCAGTAAGTATAGGAAACGCATGCATATCATATATCATGAAATGTTTTCAGTGCACGAGACTAGTTTTAAAGACATGCATGCATTCATATGTAAATCTATTTTAGTGTCACTAAGGGGAATTGTTTTTCTTTACTCTGACCCTTCGTGAGCAATGTTTTTCAGGTGACCCAGGTGGGAAACTACGTCTAGGATGAGCGTCATGGTGGTGTCCGAGTGTAGTACTTTTACTATTTCAGTTTACTTCATTTCAGCATGTACTTGTAGTTGTGGACAGTGTAACTCTTTAATATTTTATGTATCTTGTATCAGACTTATTTTGATAGTTCAGATTTTCAGTTATTGCAAATCTCATTCTTGTTTAGTGGCTCTGTGAATCCAGACATCAGGTATGTGGTTAACCTTAGTTTAATTTTTACTTCTGTTGTAAGTATTAAATCTGTTTTAGTTTGTACTTTTATTACCTGCTGCTACTAGTTTTAATACTGCTTCCTAGTTTTCTTTATATCGCTGACCCGGCCGGACGGCTGATTTCTGTAATACTGGGAAGGGGTGTTACATTGGTGGTAGGGGAGTACCCAACGAAAATACACCGCAGGGAACGTGCATCAAGTTTATCACAATGCGGGGTATGAACATGGACAAAACAGACAGAGCCAAAGATACGAGAAGCAAGATGAGAGATGTGGACGATGTGTTGTTTGGCAAGACGTGAAAGGGGAGTATCAAATGAAAGGGCACGAGACGGAAGACGGTTAATGAGATGAGCAGCTGTGCGAACTGCATCACCCCGATAGGATTTGGGAAGGTGCATAGCAAAGAGTAAACACCGAGCCACCTCCAGCAAGTGTCTATTCTTCCATTCGGCCGTTCCATTTTGGGTGGAAGTGTGGACGTACGTGGTTTGATGTATGATGTCATGATTAGATAGATAGGCCCCAAAAGAACCTCGGTCATCATATTCTCCACCATTATCACTACGCAACACCCGAATTGTGCCACCAAATTGTTGATTCATCATCTTATGAAACGTCTGAAAGCAGGAAAGGACATCACTTTTCTTTTAAGCAGATAAACACACGTAACGCGGGAATGACAATCAATAAAAGTAACAAACCATTTATAACCAGATAAAGATAACACTGGAGACGGGCCCCACACATCAGAGTGAATAACATCAAATGGACAAAGACTAGGGACAGACAAATGACTAGTACTCTAACGGACATGTTTAGAGCATTCACATGCATCACAAGAAAAAGACTGAATTAAAGAGTTAAAAACAGGAAACAATTTAGTAAGATAAAGAGGCGAAGGGTGGACAAGACGCTGGTGCCAGCGTTGAATGTCATGTAGAGTCGGAGATTTGGTGGATGAAAAAGCATCGGAAGAAGATTGGTCCAGCAAGTACAGTCCACTAACGTTCCTACCACTGTCAAGCATCTGTCTCGTATCCAGATCCTGAAATACACAAACATCAGGAAAGAAAGTCACAGAACAAGTTTAAAGAAGCAAGTTAAGTGACTAATGAAAAGCAAATTGCGAGGAAAAGACGAGACATGCAAAATAGAGGACAGTGATAGGTCGGGAGAGCAGGAGACAGTCCCTTTACCAGCGATGGCAGAGAGAGTCATTAGCAGCAATAACCTTATCACGACCAGAAAGAGGGAGTATAGGAGGTAAAACCTGAGGCAGAACCAGTCATGTGATCGGTCGCACCCGAGTCAATAATCCACTCGGAAGGTGAGGAGTACACAGCATGAGCATTGGAGAGACCCGAAGTAGCAACAGCTGCATGAGAACCAAGCAGCAGGAGAGTCAATGTTGGGAGCGCAGCATGCGACGGAGAGCATCTAACTCGACAGCAGACAGGCCTCCAGAGGTATCCTCCTGAACCTCGGTAGAGTGCGCAGAAAACTGAGGACGATCGTCAGACTGACGACCGCCACCACGGTGCCCACCGCGACCCCAAGTACTCGAACCCCGACCAGCAGGGGCAAGATGAGGATGTAAACGAAAACATGAGTCCATGGTATGGCCCTTCTTCCCACAGTGGCTACAAAGAGGGGGTCCGCATGAAGCCCCTGCAAGCGCAGAATGATCAGTAGCAGGGGTGGCACCAAGAACACGACGCCGATTCTCATCATTGAGGAGCGTGCTGAAGGCCTCCCGAAGAGAGGGAAGTGGCCCACGATGGAGAACATGCAAGCGAAGCAGCATCAAACTCCATGTTTAGCCTCATAAGGAAGACGTGGACATGTAAACGATATTTGTCTTTCTGAAGGGCCAGCGCATCAGCAGTGCAAGCGGACGCAAAAGTATTGAAGAAGTCCAGTTCCTGATAGAGGTGCTCAAACTTGGAATAGTAGGCAGAAACAGACATAGTGCATTGCTTCAACTCCAGAACACGGCAAGTGAGCTCATACACTTGCATTGAACTGTATGCCTGAGAGTAGGTATCACGGGCCTGAGTCCAAATATCATGTGCGGAGTCCAACAGCATATAACTGTGATACACCTGAGGGGACATCGAGTGAAGTAACCACGAGACAACCAAAGAATTTTCCGCATCCCATTTTTTCCAGGTGGGATCGGTACGTGGTGGCTCAACGATGGTACCATCAATAAATCCATATAACCGGTGGCTGCGAATAGCATGTTGGGCCGCCCGGGACCACTCCAGATAATTCGTGTCATCCAAGGCAACAGTAGTGATCTTCAACGAACCAGACTGGCCATGGCTCTGAGGAGGGTCGGCAGACGAACCGGTTGGAACACAGGAGTGAGGAGTCGTAGAGATAGTGGATTGATCATCCATGGAGAAGAGAGTGAAGAGCTCCAAATCAGAGAAGATGGCCTCCAACGGGTCCCCCGTAGATCATGACGCCGGAAGGAACACCGAAGGAGGTGAGCAAGATTTCTCTGGCTGCCCCATGGAGGACAAAACGGCCGGATACGCGGGGGGGCGCCCGGAAGGCCTGGCGGAGAAGACCCCCGGAGGAGCGTCGCGAAAGAGGAACGGCCTTAAGAAAGAGGCGAGCGGGAGCGGCGGAGTGGCGACAGTGACGGAGACGATCGGGCGAGCGGGAGGAGGCGAGCGATCAATCTGGAGGAGGAGAGCGAACGGGCGAGTGGGGCGGACGGGATCGACGATCGAGCGGGAGGAGGCGAGCGAACGGGCGAGCGGGGCGACGGGATCGACGATCAGTCTGGAGCGGCGGAAGACCTAATGATCTGATACCAAGTAGAAATCGGGAATTAATCTTGTAATGCCCTAAATCGGGCTATATACTCATATACATAGACTATGTTGCACCGACACCGACACGCGACACGCGATACGACACGCCACGACTCACGACTCGTAAATTCTCAAAAAATATCACATTTCGACACGCTGAGACACGCATATTAATTATTTATTTTTTATAATTATGGAAAATCCTAAAACATTTAACAAAAAATTTAAAATGAACAAATAACAAATATTCAAATAAACTAAGAAATGTTTAAATATTTCTCATCAAATATTCAAATGCAAAACTTAATTTAAGGTCAAAAAATGATAGAACATTAACACATTACCTCTTCTCATAGTTTTTCACCTCAAATAGATCACTCCTTATGATTTTTACACACTTTCCAATTCTTTTTTCTCCAATGATTAACAAATGTGTTTTCACTCTTGTATATGAACTTATAAAACCTTTTTCACAAAAATTGCACTTCTAAGACGATGGCATCCCGCCTTACCGTGAGTAGCTAGCTTAGGGACACGTGTGTCTGATAGAGCGGGACACGCATGTCCGATAGAGCGGGACACGTAAGTCCCGCATGAGCCAGCGTGTCGGACTTCCGACACGAGTGTCGGAGAGTGTCGGAGAGTCAGACGAGTGTTGGAGAGTCCGACACCGACACGTTGGGCATGTTGAAGTGTCGATGCCTCATAGTATATAGGAACACTAACACGTGACATATCACGTGGAATACATAACTCGATATCGAAAAATAAAAACGAATATTCAACTTTCTATTCTAGTACGATAACAAAATTTAATTAGAAAGTGAGTAAATTAAAATAAGGGAGTAAGAATTCACCCCGGCATTGCCCTTCCCCTTGTCCTGATGTGGTTCATCCCTCCTTCCCTTGTCCTGATGTGGTTCACCCCTCCTTCCCTTGTCCTGATGTGGTTCATCCCTCCTTACCCTTCTTTGAGATGTCATATACTATACAAAGTATCATTGCCAAATTACTTTCCAACCGTTCGTATGACAGTGTCATCTTATCTTTATATTAATTCAGATTCTTAAAACCTTACATTAAAATAACTCAAAATTTGCTCTCTACAAACTTTAGGTTTTGCAGCCCTAGCAATATAAGAAGGGAATTTACCCTACACTAATTTCCTTAGTTCACATAATAGGCAGAGAATTCACTTTTATAACCAATTCTTCAAAATCGGTCATTTATCTTGCTGCCCTAGTCGAAATTGAAGGGGATTTTCACACAAAAAAGTGAGGGAAACTCATATCATGCTTGTTCTCAACCTAATTGAAGAAAAGGATGAAACATTGAAGCATAAAATTGCTCTCCTAACATTTTGAAAAGGGGATTTTGCTCCAATTGAGAAATAGAACTCCCTAACAGCCATTTTTCATCCTCCGGACTACATAATTGTCATAATATGAGAACAATCTGTAATCCTACCACTAAGGTTTTTCTATTTCTGAATGGAATTGTGATACGCTACAGCTACTCCTACGAGAGAAACAAGTGAACTTGTGTGAAATCTTCGATGCCCTAGGGGTCCCCGCATCCCCCCCAGCCCCAGGCATCCCCCCCACAAATACCCAACCGCAAACTGGCTGGGCCCGCCCGGATTGATTAAGAGGATAGTGAGACCGAACCGGTTGGTTCAATCTCCTTGTTCTTTGGCCCCTTCTGATGATAAACCGCTCTGAAGCGGCTCCGGGTCATATCAGAATGTGAAATAGAAGGAGTATAGACATCAAAAGTTATTTCAGAAACTTTATTTAGCCTTTAACAAGAAAAGAAAATGAGAAAATACAAATTAGGATTTTCGGCCTAAAATCCCCTCAATCAAGCCACCAACCAACATAGGAATGAAAAGGAGATGAGGTAAAAGACTTGTCGTGAGTTTGATAGGGAAATCCTATGAATAACGAAGGTGTTGGCGTCGATCGAGAGGATTTAGCGGGCGCTCGGCAGCGAAAATTTGATAGGCGTGAAATGGAGGAGTCACAGTTCTGTTTCTCCTCCATCGTAACCCCGGTTACTTGATTCGTGACACGCTAGCAGTTTCAGCGCATGAGTCGCGCCGAGAACGGCTGGTTCTTTCATATCCAGCCAATTTCTTTTTGCTAATAGATGCAACCATTAAGCGTATTTAAAAACATTACACTTGTATTAATTTTAATATCAATTTTTACGTCGTCACATAGGTCTAGTAATTACATATTACCTGCGCATTTTAGTTAAACTTTAAGAAGTAAATCCATATTTGTATTACATTTTTCGTTGTAAATTAACATTAGTTTACATCGTTATTTTGACGTGTACGTTAATAACCAAAAAAACAATCAATTTATTAATACATGTCGGCGTCACAATTCTCCCCTTCTTATAGAATTTTAGTCATCAAAATCTTCAATATGCATCCTCATCGAACAAATGGGGGAATAAGTCTCTTATTACTTCTTCTTTCTCCCAAGTTACTTCACGTACACTGTACCCTTTGTAACATCCCATTGCTAATGCCGCGTTAAATTAAATTTCAAGGTATCAACGCGAGCATAATTAACCGGGTCGACGACTTGTGGAAATAATAATCACTTTTAATTATTTTATTACACATGACAATCAGATAATAAAGAGATGACAAGTCATTATTATTAATCTCTAGTGGTGGCGATGATTTAATTTTGCGCGATAGTGTGCCACGCAAAAATTCAACCCTCAAGGTCCTAGGCAAGTTAGTTATATTAGTATAATAGCATAATAATAATAAATTAGAATTTTCTCCACTTAAACCAATCTTCTCCCCTAAGTCGGCTCACAGTTATAGTAACCGCAAGGGGCCGCTCTGTTTCTATAACCGGCCCCGTTTTTTCTCATCGCGAGTTTTATTAGAACCCGCTCTTCGCCAATCCCTAATTCCCCTGTCGACATTTCCTTCGCCGGTTCCCGCAACTGCTCGTAGCAGCCCAATCAGGAAGCTCTGTTGTTTCCTTCCTCGCCGGAATCCAGAGCCGGAGGCCAACGCCCACTCTGCCTCCCTCCTTAACAGCCCTGGTCGGCCCTCTCCTGACTTCCAATCACTCCAAGAAGTAGTTCCCTAACCTTAACCGACGGGAAAAGTTTCAGATTCAACCCTAACCGGGGGAAAAAGTTTCTGAAAGCCTTGCTTTGGTTCTGGTGAGTTCCGTTCTTCGCTATTTTCATTTCCTAGCAAAAAACGTTTTAGTTGGAGGCCGATTTTGATTATCTCTTTGTTTCCTCTTGCCCTAATTGGGGAATCGAAGAACTTAGTCTTCCTCAGTCAGAAATCGGCCATTTAATTTGGGGCTAACCACAGTTAGATCGAGGTAACGCCTTCATTTACGTTTTCTCCCCCATATCTAGTCATTTGACATCATTTGGAGTAAATTTCACCAAAATCCTAAAGGGGGAAAACGCTTAAGTTTGGGTTCCCGTTTGGATTTCAGAATTTGGTGATTGTTGGAGCAAAGATTTGTAAAAGTCCTGAGTGGACAGATCTTTTAGGAAGTAGCAGCATGTCACCTCGTCGCGTATACGAGCGTCGAAACGCCGTTGTAAGAAAATCGACTCCTTTTATTTAAGCATTTCAGATCACTTAAATTCATGTTTAATTATGTCAATGTACGCATATAGAAATAAAAAATTCCTATAGTCAGAACCAAGTCAGCGGGGTAGGTAAACACTTAGGTTAAAATTAGACGATTCAATGTCATGAAAATCCTAAACCCACTGTACTTAACTAGAGCGCTACTCCGCATTCAATTCACGGAACTCTAGTATAAATGTATTCAAAAAAAAAGATATAGCGAGGAAGGTTCATCGTCGTGTTTCTGGTGGATGCACACCACCAGTGTTTTCAGAGCCAGTAGGCCACTATTAGAACTTCAAGCTCAGGGTTGATAACCCTTACTACAGATATGGAACTTCTCAAATAGGAATCTGTGTTCCACTTGAGGGATATCCAGTTCAGGGCACCATCAGGTTTGTCGCTCAGACTACAGTTACAAGTTTGTGCACAGTCGTCGTTAGTGACGATATTTAATTAGATAGTAATGAAACTTATTGAAACTTACAAAGTCATATTTCTAAAATTTCAAAAATCAACGACCTAGACAGTTAAGAAAATGGGTGTGTCAGAACACATAGTAGGTCGATTCTGCGTCTGATCATGAACTCAAGTGTCAAGTCAATATTAGGAAAATCATGCATGTTTTAAATTCAAGTAATATTCATTTATAATATATTTAAGTGTTGTTGAAGGGAGTAGTTTTTCTTACTCTTCAGTGGATCTGACCCATTTGGAACTTGTTTTTACAGGGGACTCAGGTCAGGGGATCCGCTTAGGATAGGCGGCTCAGTGTTCAGTCGTCAGTTTGTTCAGTTGTACAACTGTTATTGTACTTGTCTTTATTTACATACATTTGTATTTGTTGTACTTCGCACGTGTTTTTGATATATCAGTTATTTCAGTTTGACGGTATTTCAGTACCTTGGTGTTATATTCAGTTTTAGTAGGCTCTGTGAATTCAACTTATCAAGGTACATTTTTAACCATAGATTTACTTAACTTTTCCGTTGTAAGTTTTCTTTTTAGCACTTTCATTACTTTTACCTGCTTTATTCCAGTTTATGTATCGTTACTTAGTTTACTTGTTATCGCGGACCCGACCGGACTGTTGATTCTTATTAAACTTGGTTGTGGTGTTACATTATTTTCACCAAACTTTAACAAATCGAACTTCTTGATTTCAGAGTCTTTTATTCTGCCAATCCAAAATTCGGTATGGCTCGGTTGAGCACGATAGATTGAATTCAATTTGGATTTGCTCAGAAGGAACAATCTTGTTTAAATCAACCACATATTTTCTCAAGAGAAGACAAGTGAAACACATCATAAAGATTCTGAAAACCATCAGATAACGTCAAACGAAATGCTACTTCTCCAATCCTTTTAGTGATAAGAAATGGTCTCACGTATCTTGGATCAAGCTTTCCAATTCTTAAAAGTCGCAAAGTTTCTTTGAAAGGTTTTATCTTTAGGAACACCATGTCGTCTATATTAAACTTTACTCTTCGATATTTGACATTATAGTATTTCTACTATCTATTCAATGCAATTATTCAACCTTTCTCGCACGAGTGCAATCTTCTTGTGCATCTTATCTACCTTCTTTCTTATGAATTCTTGTTTTCGTCGTCTTCAACCCAGCTTAGAGGAGTTTGACACCTCTGCCCATACAAAGCTTCAAATAACGTCATTTGTATACTTGATTAGTGACTATTATTATAAGAGAACTCTACTGAGGATATGTATTTCTCACATGACCCTCATAGATCGAGTACGATTATTCTCAAGAGGTCTTCTAACATTTGAATAGTTCATTCTATTTGACCATCGGTCTGTGTGTGAACAAGCGGTGTTATACAGCACTTTTATTCTCAATCTTTTTGTATTAACTTCCGGGTATCAGGGGTTAAATCTTTTATCCATACCAGAGATTATAGATCAAGGGATTCCATAATCTTTCACAATAACATCAATGTCTTGGTCAACCAACATTTACACTAGCTCGTCTTTCTTCATGAGGATAAAATGCACAACTTACGTTAGGCGATCAATAATCCCAGCTTTACTCATCAGTAGTCTCATAACAAAGTCCATGGTTATATCATCTCATTTGCACTCAGGGATGGGCAAGGATTTGTAAGTATTCGTTGGGCTTTTAATGTTTTGCTTTCGACAACTTGAGAAGCATGGCATTTGGCAATATATTTAATGACATCATTTTTCATCTCTGACCACCAAAATTCTTGTTTTAGATGTTAGTACATTTTTTATTTTTCCAGGATAGATCGAATATGTAGTATTATGTTCTTCGTAGAAGTATCTTCTGCTTCGAAGCGTATTAACATCATGGATACATTATCTTTCATTTATATATAACAACTCACCATACTCTACAAAAGCAGTTGATTGGTCAAGTTCTTTCTCAAGAAATTTCACAAAAAAAGGATCATAATCCATCGCTTTCGCCACTCTTCCTTTGATTGGGCGTTCAGCTGTCATTTGATAGAGTTGGCCTCGAGTTTGGAACATGGTAACATATGTAAGAATTTCTAACTTTGCAATTCTCTAAATAATGATTACTGCTCCATCAATGACACAATCATGGATGTCAAACACTTTCGATTTAGGGTATTAACTATGACATTAGCTTTACCTGGATGATATTTTATATCTAAATCATAGTTTTTGACTTATTCTATCTAACCATCGTGTTTGTCGTTGATTTATTTCCTTTTGAAAGAAAATATATTTTTAAACTTTTGTTATACATGAAATCTCATATTGAGCACCATACAGAAAATGTCACCAAATTTTAGTGCAAACACAATCGCTGCAATTCCAAGTCATGAGTTGGGTAATTTTGTTCAGAATCCTTCAATTGTCTCGAAGCATATGCTATGACTTTACCTTTTTGCATTAATCCACATCCAAGGCCTTTCAGAGATATGACACTATAAATTTGGAAACTTCCAATGTCCTACTGGGTCATACGGCATTACTAACACCGGTGTTGTTGTCAATATTTCTTTCAACTCGTCAAATGCATCTTAACATTCGTCAGTCCAAGAGAATGGAAAGTTCTTTCGGGTTAATTTAGTACACGTTAGTGCAATCTTCGAGAAATTTTTTACAAACTTCCTGCAATAACCCATCAAACCAAGAAAACCTTGTATTTTTGTTACAGTGGTCGGTCTTGACCAATTCATTATTGTTGCCACCTTCGCTGGGGCCACGGACAACCCATGATCAGTAATAATATGACCCAAGAAAAAAATCATTCAACCAAAATTCACATTTTGAAAACTTTTCATATAAAGCGTGATTTTTCAATGATTGGAACACAAATTTTTTAGGAATTCCTTGAATACCTGATTTATTAAATCCATAAAAACAGATGACGTGTTCGTCGGTCAAAAGAGCATTACTACAAATTCAAAATGTTCATATCTAGTGTTAAAAGCAATTTTGTAGATATCCTCTTTCTTGATTCTCAGTCGGTGATAATTCGATCTAAGGTTAATTTTTGAAAAGACGTTTGAATTTGTTAATTGGTCAAACAAATCGTCAATGCGAGGTTGTGGATATTGATTTCGGATTGTCAGCTTATTCAATTCCAGATAATCCACACACAATCGTATGAACCATCTTTTCGTACAAATAGCTTTTGGGCTCCCAACGGTGACGTACTTGGTCATATAAAAGTTTTATCTAACAATTACTTGTAATTGACTCTTCAATTCTGTCAATTCTTTAAGAGCCTTGTGATATGGTGTTTTCGCTACCGGTGCAGCTCTTTAAACAAGATTGATGGTGAACTCAATTTCTCTTGTAGGGGTTAAGTATTGATAACTCTTCTGAGAATACTTCGAGGAAGTCACACACCATAGGAACTACATTTGATTCACACGCCGCCATTCTATTTATTACAATCATCACTAGCATTGTCTCACAACCCGCACTTATTCTCCATTGTCTTCATCAAGGATATTAAGGTCCTCGAGACTTCAATCATTCTCTTGAATACACATTGTGTCTAATTTATTAATTTATGTGCAATTTCATTCATATTACGATTGATAATTGGCTTTGAATTTTGCTAGTCAATCCATTCCCAAAATGATATCAATTTTAGATAGGGGAAAGACTGCAACATCTACTTCTATCGATCTATTACTCATCGTTAACCACATTGTACACCTAAGTCGTCTATTCATCTCGGTGTTATTTGGCATTATGACTCTCAACTCATTAGCAAATTGGAAAGGTTCCATCATTAGACGTCTTATTGTCATTGTAGATATAAAGGAATGACTAGCTCACGTATCAAATAATATCTTCAGAAAGTGATTATGGGTATAGATCATACATGTTATAACAGTGTCGTCGGTCTTTGCCTCTTGCGGATTCAGATTAAAGAACCAAGGCTGAATTTATTTTTCTTCCCTGAACTCCATTGTTGGCCCAGATGTCACTGATTCCACGCTTTCTTTTATCAACTAGACTAGGAGTGTCGATATAGTGCAATGTCGATGTTTGGCCAGGACCTCCTCTAGTGTTTCTTTCAGATGTTTTCCATAACAGGCATTCTTGTTTACGGTACCCGGGATGATGATATTTAAAACAAACCCTAGGTCCCTTCAGACATTCACTTGAATGAGTTTTCTCATATTTTAGACACATGGGCTCACTAAAATTGTTGGCCTCACTTTTTGTTGGGGTTTGTGTCGGGGGACCACCTTTCCTCCAACTAGGATCTCCGCTCCTTCCTGAGAAGTTCATACTCTGACCTTCCGGACAATCTTTTCTTCTGAAATCCTTCTCTCCTCTGCGAGTGCACCAAGTCCATTTTCGATTAACTTCACTATCTCCACAAGTTCAATGTAATTTTTAATCCTCTGAGAAATCATATGCACTCGGATATTAACTCTCAGACCTAGCTAAAATCGAAAACAGCATTCTTGTTCGTCTGCAACCAGGGCACTATCATAAAACTCCAATTGAATGAACTCGGCTTCATATTGTACAATTGATTGACTTTCTTGGATTAAACAAAGTAACTTATCTTGAAGCATTCATTTTTCAGATAGCGAAACGAACCAACTAGTAAACCCTCCGAGGAAGTCATCCAAGATAATATCAGCATTAGTTCGCTCAGGGAACCTTCCATGCTTTCAGACGATCTCATCATCTCTTTGTCTTTCCTAAAGAAGAAATATGTTAGGTCAATCCGTTTTTCCTCAGGGCATCTCATAGCTTCAAAAGTTAATTTAACTTTATTGGTCCAATTTTTTGTCTCTGTTGGAGTTAGACCACCAATGAAAGGTTGGCAGCTTCATGTCCAAGAAGTGTTTCAGGTGAAAATCAATCGGCACTTGTGCAGTTGTGTCTGCGTGCATCACTTCTATCAAGGCCTGAATGATACCAGTTATAGGAGGATTTGATCTTTCTGAACTTTGACTTTCCTCCATCATACTAATATGTTCTGCTTTTGTTTCCCCCTAACATCTTCTACTTATCAGTTTGGTAAGGTTTCATCAACAGGAAGACTTAAACTTTAGATGTTGGATAAACTCTTTTTGAATGTTCTGGGTTTTGTCCTGCCTGTCAACTTACATTTCTCCTTAAGTACTCATGTCATGCTGAAGGTTCAAACCTGACTCTGATAACACTTAATTATAACAACTCAGTAAATTGGCTACCACCACAATTTAACTTATTCATTATCATTTATTATCAGAGGCACCATGTAAGATCAGTGTATATATCATTATTCATTTCATGACTTAGTACAAAAAGAAAAGTGCAGGACAAAAAAAAATTCATTTCACTATATTTTAACACAATGTACACAAGTAGTAGTCTTACATACAAAAGAAGGGTTTACCAAAAACTGTCACATATAGAAAAACTGACTACTACATCTCCACACTGTATATACGTGTGCATGAGCATCATATATGAACTAAATAGAGTAGACTCTACATGAAGAAAAATTGAAACTCTGCATGCGGACAGTCGGGGTATTTGCAGCTCCATGTGTGTATCCAGTATGTCCCACACTACTGCAGATACCTCGATCCATAACCCATACTTCTCCTGTCGTGTAGGATTTGTTGTTGGTTGGCTACAACTGGTGGGAGCGACCTCTTCCTTGACCTATTTCACTGTCATTTCATAACTAGCCTTCGGTTTCATTCTTTGCATCTTATCTTGTATGTGTGTTACTGTGTTCATTTAACATTCATTTACTTATTCTTTTATATCACATAATTTTTTACATCATATATATATTTTTGTTTTTACTTTCTTTACGGGGCAATGTTAAGAATATATTGGCATTTCATTTATACATTTATTTATATATCTCGCTTACAAGTATTCGTTGAGTGCCCTTTTTTGTTTTGAACGCACACTTTTCATTTTGCTTTCATGATGAGAGAACATTTACACCCCACCTCGACAAATTGGGTGCACCCTTAACATAATAGATTGCATTAATGCATCATTCATACCACTATCTTTTCTTTTTTGTATTCACCTTGACTATTAGGGAATTGATTCATTTCTTTACTCATCTTTTTTTACCGCTTACTTATTGGAGAATTGATTCATCTAGAATCTTGACTGTAGATTTGACGTATTTCATTTTATAATGAGTTCTATTCTAGTATATATTAGAAATACTATCCTAGTAAAATAACACAATTCATATATGTTATGGACATTAATCCCACATTATTAGAATCTAGTATGTATGCTTTCGGTTTCTATATAAATAAACTCTGGACCTCTACTGGAGGTACCAAGATTTTCAAATCCTCCTAACATGGTATCGGAGCGAAAGTAGGGTTTATTTCTCTCGTGCGCCGCTTCCGTCGTTTCCGTCTCCCGACCCCAGAGTCTCTGTTGTTGATCGTTGATGAAGTCTCTCCTGGAGTCGACAAAGCCACTCCTTTGAAGCCTTGTCTGGGACATTCAATGAAGCCGCCCTTGAAGACGTCGTCCCAGGTTCCTTCCCGCTCCATGCGGTGACGCGGCTTCCCTCCGATCTTTGATTTGTGGCGCCGCTTCTAATGTCGCGTTCTACTTCGACGTTGCTCCTGCACTGATCTACTTGATGATGTCATGATCTACTTCCCCGCTCCTGATGTCATGATCTACTACCTCTCATAATGTTGTTGCCACCTGCGGTACATGGCACTTATGCCACTACTCCTCTGTCGCTACATGTCGCTGATTCCTAGAAGTTGATCTGTCGTTAGTTAATGTTGTCGCCTCTCTAATCTGAAACATATTTGTTGCCATCTAGCTATCGCTACAGCAGCTAACTCTCTTGTTCTCTTTGTCGTCGAGGTGCCTACAACTTGGTCTGGGTTCCTCCGTTACGAGCACCACTCTGATGACTGTTCCCCCAGGGGATTCTACCAATACATTTCCTCCTAATGCGAGGCTTACTACTACTATCCTTACATCCTCTAACTTCTAACTGTGGAAAAGGGGGGGTCACAATGTCCCTATCGGGTATTCGACGTTCACACCACCTTACTCAACTCCTAACTCATGTTATGGGCAGTTCAGAATACGAGGATTGGTACACTGATGCTTGTCGGATTTTTCCTCTCCTTCTAAGCTCTATGGACCCCTCAGTACAACAAATGTGCAAGAACTGCGATAGCACTAAAGAATTAGGGAATACCTTACATATGATGTTCTCCCGGGTGAATAACCTTACTCTTCTTGGTGAACTTTTTCCCAAAATGGTTGAACCTAAGACAAGGGGCACGTTTGGTCACCGAGTATTTCGTTGAATGAAAGGTGCTTGCGTATGAGATCTTAGATCTTTGGGAGATCCCCTCTATTAGAGAGGAGCATCAGACTCAACGTGAGCACCTTGCACTGTTGTGGCTTCTGAATGGCCTTGATTCACACTTCTCGACAACAAAGACTGAAATGTTAGTGAGTCCCTCTACACTTCAAACTGTTAGTGTGTACCATCTTCTGACTAAAGTTGGCGCACCCACCGTCCATGCCCTATCTGCTCTACATATTTCCTCTAAAAAGTCGATGGCTCTTGCTTCTCGAGGTGGGCGGGGTACTAATCGAGGTGTCCGCTCCGGTCATAGTCGTGACAACGGCACGATACATTGCACTCATTACGGGCATCGTGGCCACACAAAGGATATATGTTGGACTATTCATGGGAGCCTGACTGGGCCTCCATAACCTCCATCCTCTCGCTTTGCGCATCTAACTGACTCCGCTTTTATATCTAGGATTCTGAGAGAGGTTGAATTATCTGAGGAAGAGTATCGTCGTCTATAGGCTCTTTAGATTGACACTGACTCATAGTGTTGTTGTGGCTCAAACCATCCAGCCAGTATGCACTTCACAGCATCCTATTCGGTGGTTGGCATATTCAGGAGCTTTTGATCATCTTATTAGCACCTCAGGTATCTAACACTCATGCAAACCTCATATTGGGTCTTCGATTATGGTTGCAGATGGATCGACCATACCCATTGTTGGGTTTGGTAGTTGTGATATGACACCTGACATGACTTTGTCCTCGATTGCTCATGTCCCTCAATTTGCTTACAACCTATTGTCAATTAGTAAGTTTACTAATGATTTAAATTGTATTGCTACATTCACACCTTCTTATTGTATTTTTCAGGAACAGTCGACGAGTCGTATTATTGGCAGAGGCAAGCTAAGTGGCGGCATGTATGCCCTGGATGAACTCTCACCTCTAGATGTTCTACTGCCTCCACCAAGTTATTGGACCTTCACTGTCATCATGGTCACCTGTCTATGTCATGCGTCGTTTGTATCTTGATTTTGGGAAGGTTTTTTATCTCAATTGTGAGTCTTGTTTGTTTGTTAACTCCACATAGTTAATTATGTTCCTAGTCATGAAGTTCATGTTAAGGCACAAATATTATGTTATTTTTATTGATGAATTCTCTCGTATGATTAGAGTGTACTTGACAAAAAATCGTTCTCAATTATCTCTTATTTTTCAAAATTTATAGAATGAAATATTTTCTCAATTCTTTGTTCGTCTTAAGTGTCTTCGTACGGATAATGGTAGGGGATACTTATCTCAATCAATGCCTACCTTTCGCTCCGACAAAAGCATCATGCATCAAACTAGTTGTCCAGATACCCTCCAACAAAACAGTGTTGCCGAAAGGAAAAATCGTCACCTTCTTGAGGTCACCCGAGCCATTCTTCATCATAAACATATACCCAGACACTTTTGGAGTGATACAGTATTTATTGTTGCACATCATATCAATTGTCTTCCCGCTCATATTCTCCAGGGGGAGACACCCTATCAAACTCTTTACCCAGACCACTCTGGTCCCTTCCTACCTTTAAGAATCTTTGGATGTGTTTGCTATGTTCGGGATGCACGTCCCTCTATCTCCAAACTTGATCCTCGCTCATTGAAATATATATTTCTTGGGTATTCTCGTACTACTAAGGGATATCGGTGTTACTCTCCTGATCTTCATAGATACATTATATCGTCGGATGTTTTCTTCTTTGAGTCTGACTCTCACCTTCCTCGTGAATCCACACCCCCCTGACCCCTCTCTTGATGTTATCTTGGTTCCTAGTCCCAAACTAGCGATACTCTCTTTGGATGAGCTCATGTGTCCTCTTTGGAGACAAGTTTACTCTCGTCGACCTTCTGACAGTACATTGGTGGAACCACCTCCACCTCCCTCTTTTCCAGATAATACGACATATGTTCCTCTGGATGCCCCTATTTAGCGAGCTTGTGGATTCATTGTCAGTCAGTCAGGAACACCCTATCGCAGTACGGAAAGGAAGACAGGCTTGTCGGGACAAACCTCTATATGTTAGTACATACAAGGGATTATCGGCTACTCATACTTCCCTACACTCCACCCTGGATCAATACCACCTCTCATTTACCGTCACAGATGCCAAAGCTCATCCTGATTGGACAACTGCTATGCAAGATGAGTTGGAGGCTCTTCAGCTTAATCAAATGTGGGACTTGGTCCCCTTGCCCACTGGCAAATGGGCTATTAGATGCAAATGGATTTACTCCATCAAGGTCAATGTAGATGGTTCCCTTGATCGTTTGAAGGCTCACTTAGTTTCCAAAGGTTATGCTCAGACTTATGGAGTGGACTACAATGAAACTTTTGCCCCCGTCGCCAAAATATCATCTATTCGCATTCTGTTGTCACTTGCAGCCTCTCACGGGTAGCCCTTGTACCAATTGGACATTAAGAATGTGTTTCTTCATGGATCCTTGGACGAGGAAGTGTACATAGAACAACCACCTGGGTACGTTGTTGAGGGGGAGAGAAACAAGATGTGTCATCTCAAGAAGTCGTTATATGGATTGAAGCAATCCCCACGAGCATGGTTTGCTCATTTTTGATCTATTGTCACTCAGTTCGGCCTTACCAAGAGTACGAAAGACTCATCTCTCTTTTATCAGAACTCTTTGACTGGTATTATCCTGTTAGAGGTATATGTCGATGATATTGTTATCACAGGCAGTGATCCGAAGGATAATAAATCTCAAGGCATCTTTACATTCCAACTGCCAAACCAAAGATTTGGGCTCATTACGGCACTTCCTAGGCATTGAAGTTGTGGATTAACACTACTCTTGACCTTCTATCTGACCTTGGGATGTCTAACTGTGGCCTTATGGATTCTTCACTTGAACCAGGGGAAAAGGCTCTTCATGTTGTAAGTAAACCATTTGATTCACCAGAAAAGTATCGAAGAATAGTTGGAAAATTGAACTACCTTACTATGACTCGTCCTGGCATTGTATGTGTTGTAAGTAAAGTTAGTCAGTTCATGTCTGCTCCAATTATCTCACGGTGGGAATCTGCTCTCTGAATCGTGAGATACATAAAGAAAGATCTTGGACTCAGGATATTGTACAAGAATCGAAGTCATACTAATATAAAGGCGTATTGTGGCTTTGACTGGGAGGACTGATTATCCACTCGGAAGTCTATCACAGGGTTCACTATCTTTATGGGTGGAAACCTTGTCTCCAAGAAGAGAAAGAAACAAACCATTGTTGCTAGATCTAGTGCAGAAGAGGAATATCCGGCAATGTCACACAATGTTGCAGAGATCATGTAGATTATACAGACCCTTTGTGAAATCGGGTATCCTGCTCAAGATCTCAATCATCTATGGTGCGACAATCAAACTGCAATACAGATAGCTACTAATCTTGTGTTTCATGAACGCACAAAACACAATCGACTGTCACTTTGTAAGGGAAAAGTATGAAGGACTTATTTCTCTAAGTCATGTGAAGACCGGAGATCAAGTTGCAGATATTCATACTAAGGGAGTTACGGATGTTTAGATGAACTTAATATGTAATAAGTTAGGTCTTGGTAGTTCTCACCACCCAACTTGAGGGGGAGTGTTATAGACATTAGTCCCACATTGTTAGAATCTAGTATGCAAGCTTTTAGTTTATATATAAATAAACTTTGGACCTCTATTGGAGGTACCAAGATTTCCAAATCCTCCTAACAATATAGAAAACAAGTAAATTAAAATAAGGGAGAAAGATTTTGCCCCGGCCTTGCCCTTCCCCTTGTCCTGACGTGGTTCATTCCGTTTTCCCCTTCCGTGAGATGTCATATTCTATGCATAGTATCATTACCAAATTATTTCCCAACCCTTCCTATGATAATGCCATATTATCTTTATATTAATTCATGATCTTTAAACCTTACAAAAAAATAACTCAAAATTAGCCCTCTACAAACTTTAGGTTGTTTCCCTAGCAATATAAGAAGAGAATTTACCCTAAATTAAATTCATTCATTCATATAATAGGCGAAGAATTCACTTTTATAACCAATTCTTCAAAATTAGACATTTAACAAGCATGTTGTGAGGGAAACTCACAACTCACAACATGCTTGTTCTCAACATAATTGGAAAGGATGAAACATTCAAGTATAAAATTATTGTTCTAACATTTGGAAAAGGGGATTTTGCTCCAATTGAGAGATAGAACTCCATAACAGCCACTTTTCATCCTCCGGACTTCATAATATGAGAACAATTTGTAATCCTACCAATAAGGTTTTTCTATTTTGAATGTAATTGCGACAGAAGGAGGATTGACATCAAAAGTTATTTCAGAAACTTTATTTAGCCTTTAACATTGAAAGGAAATGAGAAAATCCAAATTAGGGTTTTCGGTCTTCAAATAATCCACTCAATCAAGCCACCAATAAACATAGGAATGAAAGAGTTGAGGTAGAAGACTCGTCGTGAGTTTGAGAGAAAAATCCTACAAAATATGCAGGCGTCGGCATTGATCAGAAGGATTTGGAGGGCGTTCGACAACGGAAATGTGGAAGGCATGAAATGAAGGGGTCTCGATTCTCTTTCTGCTCCTTATCGTGACCACGGTTTCACGATTCGTGACACGCTAGAAGTTTTCGCGCATGAGTCGCGCTTGGACCAGCCGATTCTTTCTTATCCAGCCAATTCCTTTTTCTAAATAGCTTTAACTCTCAAGTGTATTTAAACACATTACACTTGTATTAATTTTAATATCGAATTTTACGTCGTCGCATACCTTTAGTAATTACAAATTACATATTACGAACACATTTTGGTTACGGCCTTAAGAGGTAACTCCATGTTCGTATTACATTTTTTGTCGTATATTAACATTAATTTACGTCGTTTGACATGCACGTTAATTTACATAAAAAATCAATTTATAAATACATATCGGCGTCATAACTTGCCACGGGACTTCTTGGGCCGCGGCATCAAGAACTGCAAATCAAGTTATTCACATTTACTGTACCTTGCTTGATGGGGACTTTTGAAGAAAATAGACGGGCCAACTGGTCCAAGGCAAGATCAATTCAATTATGGGTTAGATAAATACCCATATTTTGAGTTTTTCATCGATGTCCTAAGTAGAGTTTTTAGCTCTCACCGGTCCCGGAGTTTATGGTTCTTCCCTTTGATCATCTCCTTCGTGGAGAAGAAAGCTGCCGGCATTTTAAAGAGATTGCAGGTGTATGTGGAGTTGTGGACTCTGTATCACTTGGACTCATTGTTTTCATCTTCATCATCGAAGGGTCCTATAGAATCGTTGGATGTTTGAGAATGTTATAGCTTGTGCTATCAAGCCACCCTTGATCCTTCTATTTCTCTCTTGATATTGTTACCTGCATGCTGAAACTATCAATCCCTAAACATCTAAACTCCGATGGACCACCTTACTTGTAATTCGGTGTATGTTATGGGTCTGGTCAGGCCCCACACGCTACAACTTATACAAAAAGGAGCATTAATAAATGATAATCAACAACCAACCATTTCAGAGTACGCATTAAAATTAAACGGAAGTAAAACTAAACCAATGAATAGTAACAATCTAAACCACCACGTCTATTTCTAATTGGCAGCAAGCACTTCAAGCGCGCGCATGTTCCTGCAAGCAAGTACAGACGAGCGAAAAATGAGGGTCAGCCGGAGAAGACCAACATTGTGTAACAATTTCCCTCCCATGGGCATCGTAGCGGATCCTGGGGAGCAATAGCCATGCAGATAAGTGCGTCACAACGTGCAAATAAAACATGGCACAATCATCAAGCATGTTTCTAAGTTGAGCATGAAAGAAAGGGAGTCTATATGCACACTAGGGCTAGAGACTAAATAATTTACTTATGCACACTAATCCTAGTAGTGGACTAGCATGTCCTATGCTACTGAAACCATAGCAAGCAAACACCCAAAAATACGGACTCAAGGTGGCATTCAACTAAACATCACGGGTAGCACTAGAAGATCCTACATTGTGCAACCAGAAATCACAACATAACGCAAGATGGAATTCTCTCGCTACGTACATGAGTCATACTCACATGTCCTTTTCATGTCGAGCGACGCAACTGCCATATTAGAAGTGATAGAGGTCCAATTTAACCCATGCCCTCAAATGTAGCGACATGAGGGTTAAACCAACAACCATCAAAGAAAAAATGACAGGGGGGGGCCTGCTTGACTTGTGTCCTCAAAGCAGGAACTACAGTCCTAAGGACGGTCAACAACCCAAACAAAAGCAAAGTGTACTCAAGGCGCTCCAACCAAGACTAGGAGCACACAAAACACCGAGTACACTGAGCATCTCACCGGTCCGGACTATTGCCAAACTCACGGTCTCTCCCATGGCTCAGCATACAAATGGGGTACACCTCATACTACCACATCCATGATGCGGGTTTGGTTAAATCTGTTCACATTGCTCAGGTCATTGTATCACCAACACGATGAAGGTTTGACATTACCTCATCTCATTCACTTTCTCAGAAGCAACATCACATAATCAAAACAGGATAAAAACATGTTACAAGTGCTATAATATCTACCACACACTTTGGGTGGGGATCTAATCAAATCACATAAGATCCTACATGATTATTCAACACTATTAAGTCACTAGATGGCATCAAACACCTCCAAGTTCAACTCGATATCATACAGATAAATTTATTAATAGTGCTCACATAACATACTCTGCTCAAAACCTGATTATGAGGTATTTGACCAAATAACCCTCCAATGTCACTTACGATGATTTAATTAAAATTACAATTGATCTAATGTGTAAGTGTTCATCACCAATTCACCGCATACTCTAGAAAGCATTATCGCTTTATATGGCATCAACCCTAAACATGAGGCTTTTCGCCCAATGTCGAAAATTATGGCAATGATTTGTAAGGCAAAACACTTAAAATCCACCAAGTCTTGTCATTGATTTATAGTCAAATTCCTTTGTAGTCACTCATGTTCCTCTACAGGTAACAACCATAAATTGACATGCTTTTTCCATAAACCTAGGACATACACGATTCCCACGACCTCAATCAACGTCGATTCTAAATCTGTAAGCGCACACAACAAAAGAAACGTGGATAAACCCGGTATAAAATATGTAATCAACATCATCGATCCGGGATTATTGTTACGGGTAGGCATCACACAGCATGCCTGATCTGAAATTGTTTATCGGATATTTTTAATGCAAATTATGTCGAGGACGAGCACAATCGACCCGAAGGTTCACTAGGAACCGTAGTTTCCTTATGTTCTATAATTAGATACACTGGGTGGCACACAATCACATCATAAAATAAAAATGCAACAATCGAATCTTAAACCCATGGATAAGAATATCGTTACTTGCATCCAATCTTTCTAGGTCATAGAAGCCTCGAGGATTTGGGTGGAGAGTAATCGCATCACAGTTTCCTTGCGTTGGCGACAACAGCTCGCTGGTGAGAGATCGTAAACTCCGGCGGCAACACGCTTCCTCTCTTTTACTTTCTTGATCGGCAACAACAAAAATGAGTCTGGAGATCAGCCTCCTATAATGATCCTCGACAATGAATTCCCTCAGCACAACTATTTCAACAAGGAATTCCTCAAGAAATCACTTCACAACAACAATACTTGGTCAGGGAAGCTTTCCGCAAGAACATCCCCTTCACACGGTCGGCAACTGTGGCAACGATGGACTCCTACACTCAACAAGGATAGATTCAAAAGCAACCCCTAGCAGCGAGGAGGGGTCGAGGGAGTTCCACTGCAGCCCCATTTCTCTCTCCGATCAGCCCAGGTTCGTGAATAGGGTGTCACAAAGAGCTCACCGAGAGAGAGCACTCGGCAACCCAACCCTCCTTACCCACCTTCCTCGGGCAGCAGGGCAGCAAGGCAACTCCTCCTTACCCACCTTCCTCTAGCACAGCAGCAGCAAAGCTCCTACCCACTTCCTCTCTCAGCGGTGCACTGGTTGCAGGAGGCAATCCCCCATTAAATCTACCACGGCAGCAGCATTCGGCGGCGGCAAGGTCGGCAGGAGGTCTGAACGGAAGGAGGGGCGGCTGTGCGAGATTGAGAGAAAGAGGGCTAAATAACGTGGCTTCGTAAAGAAACAAAAGAAAAAGAGAAAAAATCCATTTGCATCAATCTCTTCGTTCGACGGATGTCAATTTTTTGCTTATGCCAACCTTTGCGGGACTGAAAATGAGTGGAACGAACTGAGATGAGAGATGGTAAAGATCGAGAAAGGATGAAGGGGGCAAGAAGGGATAGAAGGAATTTCGAACTCACATCCGATGCTTTAATGGCGTCGAAAAGGCTCTGCAAATCATTACCCTTCGCTTCACCCTCCATCTTCAACCTCGACTTCCAAGTTCCCGCCCGATGGGGCGCATCTTTTTCTACTGTAACTATAGGCTTCGAAATGTATCGTAGTAATGGAGGGTATTTTCGTAATATAACCAAACGGAAAGTTGCGAGCTATAAAGCTATTTACTAGTTAATTCCAATTTTCCTAATTTCGGCGCGAAAAAATGGCCTGTCGGCCCAGTCCGTTGGGAACAAGCTTTTTTTTGCTACCGGTCTTAGGCCGGGCCTTATTCAAACTAGGTACGGGCCTCCCTAAGGTATGTTTGAGAAGTGATTTTTCCTTCATTTCCGTCCAAACTAAGGGTCTGTTTGGGACAGCTCTGACGGATTGAAAAGCTGTTGTCCGGATAGAACTGTTTTGAAATAGATTTCTGGGGAGCAGTTTTGAAAAGCTGCAGAGTGTTCGGGAGTTATGTGCATAAGTGCGCTTTGAAGAGCGATTTTCTCTTTTTTTTGTTTGGAGAAACAGCTTTTGGAAGCTGTTTTTTAAAAAACGAAAATACATAAATATTAGAAACAACTGATAACATGCGTCTTTACATAATTATAGCAAATAGAAAAAAAAGATCTTGCAACATCCGGCGACTCCTTTTTTCAATCATTTGATCACCTGTTCGAAAATAAATTGATATGAATCAAACTTTTGATATTTTTAACCCTTTCAATTTTTAGTAAGCGTTGGATCGAATTTTTACCTGCGCGCGCTGTATATCTCTTCGGCAATGTTATCTCGTAATGTAGACATATGTTCTTCCCCATCAGCATCACGCATATCGCTTTCAATTTCATCATCTGCCGCAGGATCCTCAGCCTCTGAGGGAACGAAAGAAGACTCATCAGCATCACAAGCATTAAACTCAGGGTCCCAGCGAGACGGATGTCTCCGAATGAAGTTATGTAGGGTCATTGTCGCTAGCACAATGGATCGTTGTTTCTTGAAGTTGTACTGTGGCATTTTGCTCAAAATGTGCCACTTTTTTCCACACTCCAAACGTTCGCTCGATCACACTGCGAAGAGATGAATGCGCCTTATTAAAATGTTCTTGTCTTCCTTGTACAGGCCAACTCCCACGGGCAAAGTCAGCCAAGTGATATCTTGTTTCTGGATACGGCTTCAGATAACCCTTCTTTAACGGGTAACCAGCATCCACTAAATAATATTTACCTGCATTTATTTGGTTTGTTAAGCAGGTAAACATTATGAAATACAAACAATTAGAATGAATGTAAACATATTGATTATGATACCTTGTGGGGGATGCGGAAAGTGCAATCTATCGTCGGTCAATGCCCGTGCAAAGATGCGACTGTCATGAGCAGATCCTTCCCATCCAGCGAGGGCAAATGTAAAGCACATGTTAAAATCACAGACTGTCATTACATTTTGGGTCGTCGTGCCATGACGTCCTATGTATCGTACTTGATCTTCTACGGGTATCCTCGCATCAACATGTGTACCGTCAATGGCACCAACGCAATCCTTGAAAAATGGCATGTAACGAGGATCATACCTTATCTCACCCGAAATCTCTCTGAATTGACAGTCAGTAGGCTTTATAGCATCAATTGATAGTAACAGAAGAGATCTAAGCCCTTTTGAAAAATATCTACTTATTGTTTCGGTCGAGTGCTGGAACCGTTCTTTCGTCAATCTAACGGAACCTTCTTGTGCTAAGATATACAATGTAATCCCTAGGATTTCTCTTGAAGACGTCCGTTGTGATCCTTGAAGTTCAGCATCTGCTTCTAGTTTATGTAGTAAATCTATGAAAATGTGTTTAGACATCCTAAATGCGTCATGTATTCTATCTGGATGTCCTTCTAGTAACTCTTTGATCCATTTCGAACCAGTTTGGGTAGATGTCGTGCATGGACGTGTATCTCGAACATGATAATTCATCCTCTCGATCGATGACATAACTACACTGCAGTATTCTATATAATGTCTCCGCTCTGGCGAAAGACTGGTTGAATCCCCAGAATCTTCAGGGGAGGAGTCATGTGCTTCCATTATTAGTACCTGCATTCGAAGCATAATAAAACATAAACATTATATATATGCGAAGATGGTAACAAAAAAACTATTACAGAAGTGCGCTAGTAGTACTCAAAATAGATGGACGACATTAGAAAGTAAACATAAACATTATAGTGTTTTACATGCAACACATAAAAGGAGATTTCGATCAAGGTAAGCTCGTATCACTGAGCCCTCTTCTCGTACGCCTTCATAATCCACCAAACCCTCATATCTTCTGGGATACTCATGAAGATCTCCCTAATGGTCTTGTCCCTGATGTGCTCGAGAGCAAAGTAATATAAAAGGAGATTTCGATCAAGGCAAACTCCCAACTGAAGGAGCCTAAGAGTCTTCTCCAGTTGCGACTACCTGACTGAACATAGTATTCAATTTCTCCTCCAACTCCGGTGCAATACCTCCGCACCGAAATTTTTTCGCTGCTGGAACAACCTGTTGCAATCAATGTATCAATGTTAAAATATGGAAAAATATGAACTCATTTATTGAAATGAAACTTGAATTTGATCGGACCTTAATCTTCTCTGCCCACCATTCCTCTGAGGCAGCAATAGTTCTCTTCTCTGGATCCCAGCCTAAACCAGTCTCACCATGTTTCAGTTCCTTCCATAACTTCCAATCCTTCTTTAGATGATCCCATTTGTTTTTCATTTGCATTCGATCGTAGCTTTTCCCCGTGCGTTCTTTAAACCTTGTAATCAGATTTTTCCACCCTTCTTTGCTGAAGTGGGTGGTTGGCCGATTCCCCAAACCAATCTCTTCGATGCAGAGATCACAAAATAAAGTCACTTCACCTGACTCCCAACTCGCTACGATTCCTCCTTCCTTTAGTTTTACCATTGTACTATAAACTAATCAAATTAAAATAAGAACTACTAATAATACACATGTACAACCCACAAAAAAAACACACAACACACATACACATTCACACTCATACACATACACACACACATAATACATACCCAAACCCAAAAAAAAACACACACACACACACAACCACACACCCTCATATACACATACACACATAATACACACATAATACACACACACACACACACATACAAGCATACACTTTTCTTATACATACCCAAACCCAAAAAAAACACACAACCTCACACAACCATACACACTCATATACACATACACACAAACACACATAATACACAAACACACACATACAAGCATACACTTTTCTTATACATACCCAAACCCGACAAAAAAAAACACAACCACACACACTCATATACACATACACACATAATACACACACACACACATACAACCATACACTTTTCATATGCATACCCAAACCCAAAAAAAAAAAACACACACACACACACACACAAACAAACATACATACACACTTACACACAAACACACATACATACAACCCTAAACAAAAAAAAATCACACACACACACACATTCATATACATACCCAAATCATATAAAGAAATTTGGTATGAGAGAAGGAATTTGGTATACCTAACCGGAAGAAGAAAATGGGCCACAGAGAAGGAAGAAAGTCTTGTAGACGCTGGAGGAAGAACCTCCTCGTTGTTGTCTCCGGAGAGGAGGAAGAAACCTTCTCTGTGAGCTAGGGTTTGTGCGATCGGGAAAGAGGCGGAAGAGGAATCGCGAATGGGTTACAGGCGATCGGTTACAGGCGGCGGCTACTGCTGCGAGCTGGAAGTTCTGCGGCGAGGTCTGCGATCGGGAGAAGGCGTCGGCGTCAACGATCGGGAGAAGCCGGCGGCGTCTGCGATCGGGAGAAGGCGGAAGGAGAGGCGACTCGCGATCGGGAATGCGGAGTAGCCGCGGGATCGGGATCGGGATCGGGAAAGAGGAGGAAGAGGAATCGCGAATGGGGCAGACGCGGGATTTCGCGGAAGGAGAATCAGGATTTGCTGAAACGCAGGGGGGGACTGCTTCCCAAAAATAGCTCCCAGAGCTGTTTTTTAAAAAGTGATTTTGTTGGGAAGCTGTCCCAAACAGATCCAATACCTACTCTGGCGGCTGGAAAAGAGCTTCTCCAGCCGCCAGAGCTGTCCCAAACAGACCCTAAGGCTCCGTTTGGGGAAGCTTATTTTCACCGGTCAAGCGGTTACGACCGCATGAACCGGACCTTAAATTAGCTCCCTCAAACGGACCGTAAGGCTATGTTTGGTTCGGCATTTCGCTGCCTCTGTTTGGAGCAAACACCGGCGGCGGCGTTTGCTCCATTTGCACCCGTAGCAAGGAAGAAACGGCTCTGATCCGCTCTGTTTCAACCCTCACCTCTCTTCTGTAAGTGTATATTCGGATGAATAACGGGCTCGGGGGCTTTGCGCGAATAAACCCTAGGTTTAGCTCTATATATTCCTAGCTGGGGGCAACGGAGAGTTGGTTCCACCTTGACCTTCCTCCGGATGTTTCGAGCGACCCTTCTCATTCTCGAAACAGATCTGTCGCCCCCTCCCCCGCTCGTTTTTTAGATCGCGATTCTAGGTCAAGTCGTAGTCTTCCCCGTCGCTGATCGTGTGCTCCGCTGCCGCTTCCAGTCACTGTTTTAGGGTCGGCCGTCGTTGCCTTCCCAGTCGACGATCGCCAAGGAGTTCGCGCGGCCGCTTCCGTCATCCGCTCCAGATCCCGCAGCCGCCTTCAACGCTCGCCGATCTGCTCCGATTGCCTCTTCCCCGAGCCGATCTGCTCTGATCTGCTCTGATCGCCTCTTCCCCGAGCCGATCTGCTCCGCTGACGCCTCCTAACTGCGCCGCTGTGGTTGTCTGCCTCTTCGAAGGCGATCTCGGAGACCTCCACTTCATCTTTTCCAAGCGGCCAGATCTCGAAAGGTGTTCCCGATCCAGTGGAGATCCTCTCTGCTCTCTGCCTCCATCCAGTGAAGGTCCGTTCTTCTTTAGTGGAGGTGCAGCCCGGGTTTTCTTCCAAGATCAAGTGGAGTTTGCTAAGTGTGTTCAAGCAATGAGGAACTCCACCATGTCCTCTCCGGTGCCCATGAACAAGCTTGAGAAGTTCACGGCCTCTGAGTTCAACGACTGGAAGTTGAGCACGCAGTTCGGGATGAAATACCTGAACGTCTTCTACACCATCAAAACTACTCGTGATGACGTTACTGGGACTGAAGACGAGGCACATTGGATCGAAGATGAGGACTTCTACAGGGATTACCTGCTGAACTGCCTCTCCTCCAGCCTGGCCAAGAACTACATCAAGATGCAGTCTGCTAAGGAGATCTTGGAAGCACTGGAGGAGCACTTCGGGCAGGAGGAGGACCTCTCCAAGGCTCATCTGGTGGACAAGTTCCACTCCTTCAGCTTAGACGAGGAGAAAGTCATTCTCTCCCAGGTATCTGATTTTGAAAATTTAATTGATTCCCTGCATAGCGAGTCCATTAGCCTGCCCGAAAGTTTTGTTGCGGGCACAATTATGTATAAGTTGCTCTCCTCGTGGTACAATTTCAAAACGGAAATGTACCGCAAGAAGATGCAAGTTGGTCTGAATGACCTCAAGCGTTTCATACGCATTGAGACGAGAACAGGACGAAGCACGCTCTGGAAGCTGTTGGCAAGCAGAAGGCTGCTGCCAACATGATTTCAAGCTCTAAGCGTGTTCCTCCCCCTTACAAGACCAAAACGTCTCGTAGTAGCCCCCAGGTTGCAGGACCGAGTAGACCCTTTAAGAAATTTAAGGGTAAATATTTTAACTGCAACAAATGGGGACACTGCGCATCTGACTGCAAGTTATAGAGGAAGGAAAGAACTAAAGCACCACAAGAAGGCAACCAGGCCCATCTGGTTAGTCAAGCTGAGCCATCCGACTTTGTTGTCATGGTCGGACACGAGCAGGCCAGCACGGTGTGGATCCTGGATTCTGGGGCAACGTGCCACGTTTGCAACAATGCTAATCTTTTGACAGAGCTGAAGAATGCAAAGGAATCAGTGATTGTAGCAGATGGAGGAACAACTGACATATTAAAGGGGGGAACGCAACTCTGATGCTCTCCTCGGGTAAGTCTTTAATTTTAAAGAACGTAAAATTTATTCCTTCTTTATATGTTAACTTAGTGTTTATTAGTTTATTGTGTGATGCTGGTATGTCAGTTAACTTCTGTAGCGGTAGAGTGACTCTGTCAGTCAACTCTCACTACTTTGGATGTGCGTACGTCCAAAATAGGATGTACCGTCTGAGTCTAGCAAATGAGGTAGTGCAACAAGTTCAATTGAATTTAGTTAGCCCTAGGACTCTACATGAGAGACTAGGACACGTAAACTACAGGAAAATATTTCAAGTAGCTAGAACTCACAAGATCACTTTATACACTAAGTCTCCTCTTGGAAAATATGAAGTGTGTGCTCAGATTAAGATCACTAGGAAACCTTTTGGCACGGTTACTAGGAGCACAACATCTCTTGAGCTTATACATTCTGATATTTGTGACTTTAAGAGTTTTGTCACTAGAGGTGGAAGGAAGTATATGATCACATTCATAAATGACTGCACAAGGTTTTATCATATTTCGTTGCTTAAAACTAAAAACGAAGCGTTTGAAAAGTTTTGTCTTTTCAAAACCAGGGTAGAAAACCAATTAAGCATGAAAATAAAGAGATTTAGGAGTGATAGAGGAGGAGAATATATGTCCAGTGAGTTCAGATACTTCCTTGCTTCACAGGGCATCATAGCAGAAACCACTACTCCTTACTCCCCCCCCATTCAAACGGCATAGCCGAGTGCAAGAATAGAACGTTAACAGAGATGTTGAACTCTATGCTGCTCACTGCAGGCATGTCTTCCGCTTATTGGGGAGAAGCAGTCTTGACTGTGAATCACATTCTGAATAAAGTTCCTCATGCTAAGTTAGAGGTTACACCCTACAAGCTTTGGTTTAAGAGACCCCCGTCTTTAACTAGACTTAAGACTTGGGGCTGTATAGTCTATGTCAGGGTTCCTGACCCTAGATGGTCTAAGGTTGGACCTAGAACCAGTACATGTGTCTACTTAGGTTGTGCTGAAGATAGTGCTGCAGATAGGTTCCTTGATATTTCTAATAATATCATAATAGAATCTAGGGATGCAGTGTTCTTCGAGGATAAATTCCTCAAAGATAAGAACTTAACAATCTCAAGTATGCAAGCAACTATTATTGAGGAAGATCCTAAATCAGTACCGAGCACCTCCTATTCCGTTCCGGTAGATAACTCTGGCTTAGAGTCTAGGAGGACTTCAGTGAGAGAGAGAACTCACAGAACCTTCGGTAGTGATTTTGTCACTTACCACGTTGAGGATGGTCCATCTACATTTAAGGAAGCGATGATATCAAGGGATTTCCTACTCTAGAAAGAAGCCATTGAGGATGAGATGAACTCTCTCCTTCAGAACGGCACCTGGACGTTAGTTGATAAGTCAAAAGGGGCTAAAACTGTAGGGTGCAAGTGGGTTCTGAAAAGAAAGCTAAATCCTGATGGTAGCGTAGTTAAGTATAAAGCATGCATGTTGGCTAAAGGTTTCACACAAGTAAGTGGAATAGACTATTTTGATGTATACTCACCTGTGTGTCACTTAGCAACCATTAGGGTTCTTCTTGCTATTTCGGCCATTGAGAACTTTATTGTTCATCAAATGGATGTTAAGACTGCGTTCTTGAACGAAGATCTGACCGAAGAGATCTACATGAGTCAACCTGAAGGTTTCATTGTAGATGGTCACGAAAACAAGGTCTGTAAGCTATTAAAATCGCTATACGGATTAAAACAAGCACCAAAATTATGACATGAGAAATTTGACTATACTGTAAAGAATATGAGATTCATGTCGAGTCTCTCGGACAAATGTCTCTACATACGTCATAGATCAGACAAAGTCGTCATAATATGCTTGTACGTTGATGATATGCTTATTCTTGGATCTGATCAATCCGAAGTGAATGACGTAAAGTCGGGTCTAATTAAAGAATTTAGCGTGACAGACCTCGGTGTAGTTGACACTATACTAGGTATGCAAGTGAGCTTTGGGAAACATGACATTTCCCTAAGTCAAAGCCACTACATCCAGTCCATGTTGGACACGTGAGGATACAGTGAACGTAAAGCGGCTGAGACACCATACGATTATTGTAACCGCTTAAAGCTCAATGATGGAGCTGCGGTTCGACAGTTAGATTATTCTAAACTGCTTGGTAGCCTCATCTATGCTATGGTTTGTACGAGACCTAACATAGCTTTTACGGTCGGCATGTTAAGTAGGTTCACTAGCAATCCTGGTCAAAACCATTGGGATGCCCTTGATAGGCTGATGAGATACTTAAAGCACACCCGGCAGTATGTTTTATATTATAGTGGTCATCCTCCAGTTCTGGAAGGATATTCTGATGCATCTTGGTGCTCAGAAGTAAACGACAGCAAGTCCACTAGTAGATTCCTCTTCACACTAGGAGGAACAGATGTAGCCTGGAAGTCCAAGAGATAGTCGTGCATTGCACTCTCATCTATGGAATCCGAACTTTATGATCTAGCTTCAGCTGGTGAAGAGGCAGAGTGGATAAGAGATTTGGTGATGGACATTCCACTGTCGAGCCTGAAACTGAGTTCTGTTACAGTTTACTGCGACAATCAGGCTACCAAAATGATTGCCACGAACACTTTGTTTAATGGCAAAAGAAGGCAACTTTGGATGAAACAGGCCTGGTTGACCTCTCTCACAAGTCAAGGAATTATGACTCTGGTTGATGTGAGATCGAAAGATAATGTTGCAGATGCCCTTACTAAAGGATTAAATAAAGCTATCACAATCAAAACATCGGGGGAAATGAGATTAAAGTTCATAGAAATATGAAACTTTCCTCTAACGTTTATGTTTTGATACGTACGAGCCTATAGCTGCCAACATTCAAGCATCTAATAAGTAACAGACTGAAAACCCCAAATAATTTCTTGATGAAAACCCAAGATGGTTGGATGCTGGTTATTCCACACTTGATAACCTAACGTCCTCTCATTGTAAGTTGATTCAAGAATTATTCAACTGGGAATTGAAAGTCGTTGTAAATGTTAATCTAAACATTATTGGTCACAGCACATTATTCCACATTTGATAATATTGCACGTGATGTGTGCCCACATGTGTTGGTGAGGCACATAGTGATCCGTAATGAGTAAGGTAACATGACTAGTCCTAGTTAGACCGGATGAGATGCTGACAGAGTTACTTCACTGTTGCTAGAAGTGCTAAGCTCATTTAGTAAGAGCTAGTTTACTTTAAATATTACTGCATATGTTTATGAATTCATAGAGTCTGACTCATGAAATTCCTTGCAGGCTACGATGGAGATTATGGAGGAGCTGTAGACCTGGAGATGGATGATGATGATCTACTAGATGAGTAGAATCATCAAACGTTTAATTCATGTCTTTGTTTTATTTTGTTTTGTAATAATTATTCAGACTAAGTTTTGGGATATCATCTGTGTGATGTTTTGTCATTTAGGCAAAACCTTTATTTTGATTTATTAGTATGATTTGTCCTGATTATTTTGCTTAGTTTGGATTATTATTTTGTTTACACTCCAGCACCCCGAAACGTCACTGTTATTTGTCACGAATATAGGAGGAGATTGTAAGTGTATATTCGAACGAATAACGGGCTCGGGGGCTTTGCGCGAATAAACCCTAGGCTTAGCTCTATATATTCATAGTTGGGGGCAACGGAGAGTTGGTTCCACCTTGACCTTCCTTCGGATGTTTCGAGCGACCCTTCTCATTTTCCTCCGGTTCCAAATTGGCGTTTCGACCCACCGGATGAACCCGCCACAGCCGAACCAAACATAGCCTAAGGCTCCGTTTGGGGATACTTATTTTCACCGGTCAAGCGGTTACGACCACATTAACTGGAGCAGAGAAGCTTCATTCTTCTTTTGAAAGGGTCCAGTTTAAAATCAGAACGGAACAAACTGAGACGATGCCCAAAATGCAGCCTAAGTAAAGGGGGTCTGCCTATGGTTACTTGATGAGGACCAGATAGGACGGCTCGAGACTAGGCCAAGCTAATCAAGCCCCAAAAAAACAATTGGGTGTTGTTGTTGCTGCCAAGTGGCAACTAGCAGTTGACTTTTGCCTTTTGGCAGTTGCTCGCTACCAAAAGTCAACTCCCTCTTTGTCTTTTGAAAACTCAAATCTCGTGGGAGGGTGAGCAATTTTGGTTGGCGTTCTTTCATTAGTTGCACTCGTGGCTCTACCGAGTCAGCAGGCGCGACGGTAGTGATTCTATCCAGTTGTGGAGCGATGCTTGTAGGTGGACTGGCTGGGGCTATTTCGGCATGTTCTTCTGGGGCTGTGTCGTTAGTGGTGCGCACGTTCCTTCTTGTCATTGTTGCTAATTGGGGGATGCTGAAAAATTGTCAGAATTTTTTGGGAACACGTTCCCACAAACGACACCAAACTGTTGTGGGTCATCCGATTTTTCCCCGATCCAAAAAATTGGACCGCTTTACCTCGGAGTAGAACCATGCGCATAAACAGTCAAAGAAAAACAGCAGTAAACAACAAAATTTTTTTTGGACGTGAAAAATCCAGAAAGAGTGAAAAAGCACGTGGTTGGATTGTGTTGAGACAAAATCCCCTATTTCCTTAAAGATTACAAGAGTTTGAGATGATTTCTCGAAGGTTGACAGACCACCTCTCTGTTACAAGTACAAATTATGAAAATTGGTAAAAAAAAATGGTACGTCCTTGGAGCCTTGATGGAAGCGCTCCGACCAGAAAAATAACTAAGTCCACGGAACCTTGATGGAAGCATTCCGACTGGGAGATATCTCTAAGTTCACGGAGCCTCGATGGTAGCGCTCTTGCTGAAGTGAAGTCTTGCAGGCGCGCTCTCGCGGAGATGAACGTCGTTCCTTAGAAGCATGATGGAACCTTTGCGCAAGAAGGGGAGCGAAGCGAATTCCTGAGCGGAGGATCGACCTAAGTCGACGACCTCGCTGGAAATCCTCTGTGCTCTTTCTAGCATCTGAAGTTGTTTGTCTTCAAATGATGACTTGTGAGAATATTTATAGTTTCTAGAGGGTGGCGTCGGTAATTGCGCTTGGGGCGTGATTTGTGCTAGCAAATGACGTCTCTACTTTTTGGTCACTTGAAACACCAAAATTATCGAAATGACAAAAGTGTGTCCCGGCGGTCCGGGCGGGCCTGGTAGGGCGCCTGATGGCGGCGACGGTCGGAGGCGGCGGGGGATGTCGGCGTCTTGCACGGCGGGTATGGGGCGCGCGCGACGGGTGCGGCGCACGTGCATGGTGCACTCGCGCCGGCCGCGGGCGCGCAGGTCGCATGTCCCTATGTGGGCTGGTCGTGCGCGTGCGGGGGAACTGTGTATCCGTGTGTGCAGGTTTTGCCCTCTCCTTGGGTGTTTCAGAGCCTTGGGGGAGCGCGACAGTCGCGCATGGCTTGTCCGGTCGGATTGGCTTTTCCCACAAGTCCTTGGACCGAGTCCTTACAATTTGACTCAGAAATTTCAGGAAAAACCTCATCAAACATACATCTAAAAAACTGGAAAACTTATGCAAATTTTGAATCTAGACAGCATTTGGATGCGGAAATGAAAGGCGATTACATAGGTGAAGGTGAGAAAATCAGCTTCCGGCAGGCTTCAGTCGGCTTTGGAAAATAATGGGAAGGGAAGTTTCCCCTGTTTCCAATTCCCATGAACGGAAGATGGAGAAAGGAACTATTGTCGGGACGCAACAACCATCCAATATTGGAAATAAAAGTCTCCCTGGGGAGGATGTAGATCTGCAAGTAAAGTTAGGTTTCAGGCAAGAGCAGAGGCAGCTGGACGCAGTCGGGATAGTTATTGGGCTTTGTTTGGCTCAGCTGCAGCGACTGCAGAAGCAGTGGTAGGAAGCAGTGGCGGAATAATCAGTTGTTTTGCATAGTGGTGTCAGAATCTGTTAAACTATTTGGATGAACAGCTTTTGCAGAGCTGTTTCAAACAGAGAAGCTGTTTAATCTGTTTGGCAAAACAGCTGTGCGGTGGACAACTCATTTTCTTGAAGGTAAACACAATAAACAATAACATAAAAAGAACAATTTAACTTAATGCATTCTAAGTAAGGGGCTCCGTCCATGATAACCTTGACAAAGAGGCAACCGCCATCTGCATCCTCTTTGTTCTTCGAAGGGTTTATGGTCATGTTGTTCTTCCTGTAGCTACGGATCGGCGACCAACCAACCACCTGGGCCCTGAAAGAGTATTCCCAAAGGATTTAAGAACTCTTCACTAATTTGTACAATGTATCTAAAGAAAATGGAGATATTCAAAAAAAATGAAGAAGATGCTTAGGAAAATCGAAAGAAAAAATGTTTGGAAATTGATTTGAAGGAATGAGAGAAGAAAAAGAACTTCATAGCATAATTCAAATCCTTACGAATGTAGCAAAATATTGAAAAGAAAGAAACCAATTTTGAAGCTTCGGAACTTACTTTGCGGTAGGAGGTCCCTGAGTTTTCTTCTCTGGCGCCGGTACGGTCTTCCCGGTCACAGCATTTCCACCGCCATCAGATAGCCATCCAGCTCCGCCGCCGCCGCCGCCACGCCTAGGCGAGAACAAGGCGCCGCCTTTCTCCATTTCAACATCGGATCTACCGCACCCTGAGAAGGCCCACCTGCTGTTTCCATCGATGGCGCCTGAGAACCCCCTCTTTGCACCAAAAGCGAAATTTTTGGGTGGCTGTCGGCAGAGATTGAGCCCCACCTTCTCCTTGCGCGCCGGCAACTCAGAACCCGGGAGCGCTAGCCGCAGCTCCGTCTCCCGAAAGTTAATCCCATTGTCGCCAACAAGCTTATCGTAGGAGCTCTCGTGGGGAGAAGAAATCTCCGCCAAGCCTATGTAGTCCTGCCCCTGCGGAGGTGCCATCATACTCTCTGCGAAATTTTAGCAAACATGAAGCGCGAATCTATAATCAAAAGTAGGGACGAAAAGAAAGGAGGGGGAGAAATCTTTTGCGCGAGAGAAGAAGCGCGAGAGACGGGAATAGCCGAGGAAGAAGCGCGAGAGACGGGAATAGCCAAGGAAGAAGCGCGATTTCACAGTCGTGAAAAATTTTCACGACTCCTAAACGTGCGAAAACAACGACTGGGCAGTGATGGCTGTTTCCACCGTTGCATCCCTTTTTCTTGTTTGGCGGGGCTGATTTAAAATTGGCGGTGTGCAGCCCTCAAAACGCCCCGCCAAACAAAGCCTTGGTCAAACCATAGTGCTAATAACAATCATCAAATTTTATTTGTTATTGGTCAAATCTATCTGCAAGCAGCGGAGTCAGCTGCCTGGAACGCGCGCTTACACGCGTTACACAGTAGCCAAACTTAATTTGTTTCGAGAGAGGATAGATAACTAATTGAGCCTTTTAAAAAAATCACTAAGGGTCCATTTGTTTAAGCTTTTTCCTGCGTTTCGTTTTTATAAAACGGAACGCTCCGTGTTTTTATCATTTGTTTTTTCGCGCTCCATTTCCATCAGCCGCGATTTTCTCCCTGCTTAAATTGACCGCGGGACGAAACCCTCCCGTGATCCCCCGGTGTCTCGCATTTGGAGGAAAGAATCGCATCTTCTCCGGGCGGTGCTAGGGCAGATCTTCCCCGACGGCTGTTTGCATCTTCTCTGGCTGCACGAGGAGTAGATCTTCCCCGACGGCCTCCACTTCTTCTTCGGCTGCGCGAGGAGCGGATCTTCCCCGATGGCCTTCGCTTCTTCTCCGGCTGCGCTAGGGCAGATCTTCCCCGACGACCTCCGCTTCTTCTCCGGCTGCGCGAGGAGCGGATCTTCCCCGACGGCCTCTGCATCTTCTCCGGCTGCGCGACTTGCAGATTTGCCCCGACGGCGGCTCCGTGAACATACTACAAACATCGACATCGGCGTTGCTCCTTTTCGCGACGGCCTGCCTTCCTCGACGGTATGTATCTTCATACCATTTTGCGACGTCTCTGCATCTTCTCTCCCAAATTCTTCTCTATGAAAACCACTTGCATAGCACTTCCATTTTTTTACTGATCTCATGTTCTTCAATTTTTTTTCTGATCTCTGCAGTTCAGATCTGGATATTCTCCCTTCAGATCTATAGCAATCAACCGCAGCAGCCTCTGATCCCTGAAACGGCAGGTATAAAAGTTTATTCCACACCTAATTTTGATTTATTACAAATAGCAATGGATGTGTTATGTGTATGTGCATTTTTTATTTTTACAGCTACTCTCAGCATTTTATTCCCTAGCTATTTGTACTGTGTGTGTGTGTGTGTGTGTGTGTGTGTGTGTGTGTGTGTGTGTGTGTGTTTGTTTATGAGTGTGTGTGTGTGTTTGTTTGTTTATGAGTGTGTGTGTTGTTGTGTGTAATGTGTGTGTGTGTGTGTGTGTGTGTGTGTGTGTGTGTGTTGAGTTTATGTGTGTGAGTGTTCAGTTTATGTGTGTGTTGAGTTTATGTGTGTGTTGAGTTTATGTGTAATGTGTGTGTTGTTGTGTGTAATATTGTGTGTAATGTGTGTGTGTGTGTCTTGAGTTTATGTGTGTGAAATGTGTGTGAGAGTGTGTGTGTGTGTTGTGTGTGTCTGTGTTTGTTTATGAGTGTGTGTGTTGGTGTTTGTAATGTGTGTGTGTGTTGAGTGTATGAAATGTGAGTGTGAGTGTATGTGTGTGTGTTGTGTGTTTGTTGTGTGTCGACAAAAGTTTTTTTAATGAGTGTGTGTATGTGTGTGTGTGTGTGTGTGTGTGTGTGTGCTTATTTATGAGTGTATGTGTTTTGTTTATGAGTGTGTGTGTGTTGGTGTGTGTAATGTGTGTGTGTGTTGAGTGTATGGAATGTGAGTGTGAGTGTGTGTGTGTGTTGGGTGTGCGTTGTGTGTGTATAAAAGTGTTTTTTTGTAATGAGTGTGAGTTTGTGTGTGCACGCTTATTTATGAGTACGTGTGTGTGTGTGTGTGTGTGTTTGTTTATGAGTGTGTGTGTTGGTGTGTAATGTGTGTTTGTGTATGTGTGTGTGTTGGTGTGTGTGTGTTTATGTGTATGAGTGTGTGTGTGTGTGTGTTTATGACTGTGTACGTGTGTAATGTGTGTGTGTGTGTGTGTGTGTGTGTGTGTGTGTTTATGACTGTGTACGTGTGTAATGTGTGTGTGTGTGTGTGTGTGTGTGTGTGTGTTGAGTGTATGGAATGTGTGTGTGAGTGTGTGTGTGTGTGTGTGTGTGTGTATAAAAGTGTTTTTTTATATTGAGTGTGAGTTTGTGTGTGTGCGCTTATTTATGAGTGTGTGTTGGTGTTTGTAATGTGTGTGTGTGTGTGTTTGTGTGTTTGTTTATGAGTGTGTGTGTTGGTGTTTGTAATGTGTGTTTGTGTGTGTTGAGTGTATGGAATGTGTGTGTGAGTGTGTAATTATACTCAATGTTTGGATTGTTGGTGCTTTTAGAGATTTGCACTTATGTTTGGTGTTTGTAATGTGTGTGTGTGTGTGTGTTTGTGTGTTGAGTGTATGGAATGTGTGTGTGAGTGTGTGTGTGTGTGTGTGTGTGTGTGTGTGTGTGTGTGTGTTGGTGTTTGTAATGTGTGTGTGTTGTTGTGTGTTGTGTGTAATATTGTGTGTAATGTGTGTGTGTGTGTGTCTTGAGTTTATGTGTGTGAAATGTGTGTGAGTGTGTGTGTGTGTGTGTGTGTCTGTGTTTGTTTATGAGTGTTTGTGTTGGTGTTTGTAATGTGTGTGTGTGTGTTGAGTGTATGAAATGTGAGTGTGAGTGTGCGTGTGTGTTGTGTGTTTGTTGTGTGTGTACAAAAGTTTTTTTAATGAGTGTGTGTGTGTGTGTGTGTGTGTGTGTGCTTATTTATGAGTGTATGTCTGTGTGTTTGTTTATGAGTGTGTGTGTTGGTGTGTGTAATGTGTGTGTGTGTGTGTGTGTTGAGTGTATGGAATGTGAGTGTGAGTGTGTGTGTGTGTTGTGTGTGCGTTGTGTGTGTATAAAAGTGTTTTTTGTAATGAGTGTGAGTTTGTGTGTGCGCGCTTATTTATGAGTACGTGTGTGTGTGTGTGTGTGTGTGTGTGTGTGTGTGTGTGTGTGTGTGTGTGTGTGTGTGTGTGTGTGTGTGTTTGTTTATGAGTGTGTGTGTTGGTGTGTGTAATGTGTGTTTGTGTGTGTGTGTGTGTGTGTGTGTGTGTGTGTGTGTGTGTTGTGTGTGTGTGTGTGTGTGTGTGTGTGTGTGTGTGTGTGTGTGTTTATGACTGTGTACGTGTGTAATGTGTGTGTGTGTGTGTTGAGTGTATGGAATGTGTGTGTGAGTGTGTGTGTGTGTGTGTGTGTGTGTGTGTGTGTTGTGTATGTATAAAAGTGTTTTTTTGTATTGAGTGTGAGTTTGTGTGTGTGCGCTTATTTATGAGTGTGTTGGTGTTTATAATGTGTGTGTGTGTTTGTGTGTTTGTTTATGAGTGTGTGTGTTGGTGTTTGTAATGTGTGTTTGTGTGTGTTGAGTGTATGGAATGTGTGTGTGAGTGTGTAATTATACTCAATGTTTGGATTGTTGGTGCTTTTAGAGATTTGCACTTGTGTTTGGTGTTTGTAATGTGTGTGTGTGTGTTTGTGTGTTGAGTGTATGGAATGTGTGTGTGTGTGTTGGTGTTTGTAATGTGTGTGCGTGTGTTTGTGTGTTGAGTGTATGGAATGTGTGTGTGTGTGTGTGTGTGTGTGTGTTGATGTTTGTAATGTGTGTTTTTGTGTTGAGTGTATGTAATGTCTGTTTTTAAAAAATTTTGTGGAGATTTTTGTTTAGATTTTTGAGCAATGTGTTTGTGGTGATTGTGAGTTTATAGGATTATGGGCAAACATAAAGAATGTGTTGTGAGTGCAAACTGGGAGACGAACGATGTTATGATTTTTTGCGACTTGTACGTGCTTGAAAGAAATAGAGTTAGGTAATCGCCCAGCTACACACTTTAATAGGGATGGGTGGTCAAAACTAACCATCAATTACTTCGCTCGGACGGGTAAATCATATGATCGAAATCAAATGAAGAATAAATGAGATCAGTTGAAAAAGGATTGGAAGTTATGGCGAGATTTTAAGGGTCGTGAGACGGGTTTGGGCTGGGATCCAATTCGCAAAACCATTGCTGCTTCGGAGGATTGGTGGAAAGAACGCTTAAAAGTATGTATTTTCCAAAAATTAATTTTCTAACTACATTATTATGGATATTAATGTTTTCCTAATATATATTTATTATTCATGTCAGGTTGTTCCAAATGCTAGAAAGTTTCAGTTTTCTGAAATAACTCCAGAGTTAGAAGAAAAACTACATATGATGTTTGGTCAGGGGGTAGCAACTGGAAATCTTGCTTGGGCCCCAAATTCTAGAAATTTTGAACCAGAATCTATGATGAACATGACATATCTACTGGAGATGGCACGCAAAACATTAACGAGTCTCCAAATTCTATTGATGTGAGGGGGAAACGGGCAGACAAGGCAAAAAGCAAGATGACCAACAAGAAGGCGAGGAGTTCGACGATGGACGAGATTGCTGAAACATCACACATTATTGGGCGTTGCATGATGGAGCCGCCGCGCATCCAGATATCGTCATCATTGTACACCATTCCTGAGGCTATTGCAGAGCTCGAAACTATTCCAGAGGTTATGGATGATTTGAACTACGACTTCTACCACTACTGCATCATGTTTTTGAGAGAGAAACAGAATCGTGAAACCTTTATGAGCATTCGACAGGATCGACGTCTAAAGTGGTTGCAGGCTTGTTTTGACAAAAAGTCGGATTAATTGATGTACATGTTTTATCTGTTATCAGATTACGATGTTTCTGATTTTTATGATGTTTCTGTTTTTTAGAAATTTATTATAATGTTGTGACGTGTTTTACTATTATGTTGTTGCATCCAGACATGATTTATTATAATGTTCTGACATTGATTATGTTGTTGCACTTTTATTATTGTGTAATTATAAATAATGTTTTTTCCATTCACAGCTTAATTATGTAATCCTCGGATCATATTGATAGTTCTGATGAGGAGACTCAACAACAAGTGGTTGGCTCGTTTTATCGTAATAGAGCAATCAGTAGACAACAAATGTTATTAGCAATGAGTTATCAGTTAACTGAGCCAAGTGGTTCTTCTAATACAGCTTGCATGACATCGAGCTAAAGAGGAGCTCGATGGACTGCTGAACTTCTCAGTGGACACCCTAGCAGGTTTTTCACCGCCTTTAGAATGTCGAAGGTAATATTTAATGATTTGCTAACGACCCTCACACAACAATATGAGTTACAAGGATCCAGAAGAACTCTACCGCATGAAGTGCTTGCAATTACCTTGCATATTTTAGGGCATAATGTATCAATGCAGCTTGCAAGTGAGCGATTTCAACACTCTATAGAAACTATAAGTAGATTTTTCGCAAGGGGTGTCACTGCAATGAAGAGACTATCTTCTGATGTCATTAAGCCTGTAGATCAACTTTTCATTGATATTCCCCCACAAATCTTAAATGATGTTCGATACATGTCATTCTTTAAAGAGTGTATAGGGGCTATTGATGGAACACATGTTGACGCTCAAGTTCCTGCTGGTCAACAAGTTTTTTATATTGGTCGGCATGGCACAACTACGCAGAATGTCATGACAGTTTGTGATTTCAACATGCGTTTCACGTTCGTATTAGCAGGCTGGGAGGGTTCTACTCATGATAGTCGTATATTTCAGCGTGCTCTTATGGATCACAGTTATAATTTTTCATATCTGCCACCCGGTAAGCCTTTTATATCTCGAGACTCTTTGGTAAAAGAAATTTTTAAGATTACTATATTTATGGTTACAATTATTCACACATAACGTGCAATATCTAATTTTGCAGACAAATATTACGTAGTAGATGCCGGATATCCACTACAACGTGGTTTTTTAAAACCATATTCAGGTACATGGTATCATTTACCAGATTTTAGGAGGGGCAGCAGATCGATACAAGGGCACCGAGAGATATTCAATCAGGCTCGCTCGTCCTTACGCAGTGTCATAGAGCGTTCATTCGGAGTATGGAAAAAGAGGTGGAAGATACTTAGGGATATGCCACCATACAGTTTGACAAAGCAACAAGATATTGTTATTGCAACGATGAGTTTGCATAATTACATTCGCAGACACTCATCACGCTCAGACACTCATTTTCGTGTTTGTGATGAAAACGAACATTTCATATACCCAGCGGGCCTTCAGAGAAGAACATGAAAGATTAATGAAAACTCAGGTGTAGGCCATGTTATAAGGATTCGGGTGGGGGTGGATGAGATGGTGGCATTGCGTGACTCAATTGCCGAAGAATTGCACCGAGCTTGAACGCATTTTTCATGTTTTTAAAAAGTTTACATGTTTTCATGTTTTTTAAAAGTTTACATGTAATGTAGAATATCTATATATGTTTGAACAGTGCCTTACGGTAACGGCCATCACCGGCTGTTAATAAAAAAAATTGGTTTGTTTTCATTTAATTAATTTTAATGGTTTAATATATATATAATAATTAGAAGGAAAAAAATTTCATCTGCGGATCTGCATTTCCAAACACCGTGTTGTCAAACAGTTCTCAGTTTTGAACAGCTCTGCAAACGCAGACTAGCCAAACAGAACTCCATTTCCAACATTCAGTTTCCAACAGATCTCTTTACAAACCTGTCATTACAACAACTTCTTTTACAACCGCCACCGATAAACCAAATGAAGCTTAAGGCTCTGTTTGGTGGACTTATTTTCACCGGTCAAATGATTACGACCGCATGATTCGGTTCATGCGGTTGTAACCGCTTGACTGATAAAAATAAGTCTCCCCAGAACCTAAATTAAGTAATTAACTACTTAATTTATATACTACTAATAAATTCAGCAAAGCTTACGATCAAAGGAAACACGAGAGCATATTCCTTGCTTCAACCTTCAACAAAGCTAAATAAATGGAAGCAATAAACGATTATTAATTCATATTTGGAAAATGTTGAATGCTGCTTAATGGTTCCCAAAACAAACCGTGTCCTGTGCGTGATGCCTCATGCAATACAATAATTTTGTTTGTTTGTTAAAATGATATCTACGAAGAACATTAAGGACCGTGTCGAGCGCGCACAATTAGAGAAAAGGGAAGATCGAATCAAGATGTGATGACGTGGAAAAATTCCTTAACTGGGTAAAAAACCACGTGACCGGATCTGCGCCGGTCAAAATCCACTAGTTGCTTGCAGTTACAGTGCGTTTGGAGAATCAGAGCGACAGACCGCTCCCGTTACAATTTGAGGTGAGAGAAGAGGACTACAGCTTCCCGCGGGCAGCTTGCTGCGTCGCGGGAGCGCTTAGGGTACTAGAATTCGAGTGGTGGCACCAGTGCTCTGTAGCTTGGAGTGCGAGTCCGCCGCGCGCCTACTTGCAAGGATCGCCCACTTCCTTCTGCTCGCGCTGGGACTTGGGCGTTTTCCGGCTGGTGGTGTTCTGGTGGTTCGTGGTGGCTCGCGGTGGCTCGAGGTGGCTGGAGGACGACCTGAGGGAGGAGTCCGGCAGAGCTCTAACCTGAGAAAGAAGATGACCAGGAGCCAAAAGGTGATGAATGAGGAGGCTCTGGGGCTCCTTTTATAGCCTCCAGGAGAAGATCATGGCGGGCCCCACCACCAATGTAGTGGGCTAGTGGGTGGTTAACCACCAGATTGGACGGCGAGGAAAGCCCACCATGATCGGATGGTGGGCAGGCCATCCATGGCGGTGGGGCGGCCATGCACCGGCGGTGGCCGGACAAGGGTCGGTCTGGACCACGGCCAGGCCGGCGGTTGCGGCCAGGCCGGCGGCGGCCTGCCTTGCGGCCGCGGCCTGGCCGGCGGCGGCCTGGCCGAAGCCCGCGGCCCGGCCGGCGGCGGCCTGGCCGGTGCCTGCGGCCAGGCCGGCGAGCGCGATCTGGCCTGCCGCGGCCCGGCCAGCGGCAGGCTGGCCGGTCGGACGCGGCCTGGCCGGCGGGAGATTGGGGGCTGCGCGAGGCGGGCCACGCGAGGCGGGTCGCGAGCACGCGTGAGGTGGGCCGCGCGCGAGGAGGCCGCCCGAGGCGGGCCGCGCGCGAGGCGGGCCTTGCGCGCGGCAGGTCGCGCGTGCCTAGGCAGCGTGCGCGCCTAAGCCGCGTGCAGCAGGCCGCTTGCGCGCCCAGGCCGCGCGCGCGCCCAGGCCGCGCGCGCCCCCCGGCCGCGCGTGCCCGGGCCGCTCATGTGCGCGCGGCAGGCCGCGCGGGTGCGGGCTGCACGCGCCCTGGTCGGGTGCACACTATGTTGCGTGTGCACAGATCCTGCTCTGCGCGTTTTCCCCGCCCTGCGCGCCGCTCGAGCTGCGCGCGCTCGGATGCGCGCCTCCAAGTCTTCACTTTCAGGACATATACCTCCATCGTCTTACCGATAATGTCTTTAAAAATCCTATTCATGAACCATTGATAGGTGGCTTCTGCATTCTTGAGCTCAAAGGGCATTACTTTGTAACGGTAGATCCCTTTGTCCGTCCGGAAGGCGGTATGCTCCTCGTCCGCAGGATTCATTCGAATTTGGTTGTACCAGGAGTACGCATCCATGAAGCTGAGGAGTTGATGCTCGGCGGTCGAATCAACAAACTGATCAATTCTAGGGAGAGGGAAGCTGTCTTTGGGGCAAACTTGATTGAGGTTGGTGTAATCCACACACATCCTCCACTTTCCTGAAGACTTCTTTACCAAGACAACATTATCCACCCAGGTTGGGTATTTTACTTCTCGGATGAATTGGGCGATGAGGAGCTTCTCTACCTCTTCTTCGATTGCCTGGAGATGTTCTGGAGCGAAGTTTCTCTTTTTCTGAATGACAGACTTGCATGCCGGTTTGATGTTAAGAGAGTGTTGAATGATGCGAGGGTCTATGCCATGGCATATCTTCTGGAGCCCAGGCAAAGATATCCCTGTTCTTTCTGGAGGTAGGTTGTTAATTCCTCTTTCTCCCATTGCGGTAAGAGCGACCCGAGCTGGACGGTGTGAGCCGGGCTTGTTGTATAAAGGGGGACTTCGCGCAGGTCGAAGTCGTCGATGTTTAACGTGGTGGCCCTGGTAGGTTGTGTCTGCTTAGAATAGCAATTCCTGGCGGCCACCTGGTTGCCACGCACGACTGCGACTCCCCCCGGAGTGGGGAACTTCATGGCTAGGTGAGGAATTGAAGGGATAGCTTTGAAGAAGGAATGGACGGGCCTTCCGAAAATAGCGTTATAGGCGGCGCTTAAATCTACCACGACGAACTGGACTTCGTGCGTCACCTGCCTTGGAAATTCTCCCATGGTGACTGGGAGGGCAATCGTGCCCATTACCTGAACTGGATGGTTATCGAAGCCGTACACCGGTCCGTCCGTCGGTGTTAGATTTTGGCTGGAGAGCTTCATGCTCTGAAGGGTAGAGTAGAATAATACGTCGACTGAGCTCTCATTATCGACGAGAATTCGCTTGACATTATAACGGGGGTCTCCGGGTCTCTGACCCCGGCGCTGATCACGAGAGGATCTTGGTGAGGTGTTCGGAGCCCGACAAGGTCTTTGTCTCCAAAGGTTATGGTGGTGTCCTGTCTGCATTTCTTGTCTTCATGGGAGCCTTCTTGCATGCCTATTGAGAAGATTTGAGCCGAAAGGATGGACGATGCGGCAATGGTTTCAATATTTCCCACCATTTGCCTACCCCCTGCTCCTCTCAGGGGAATGTTCTGTCGATCTCTGGGCGGCTTAGGCGGGTTTTGCTGGTCAGGCATACGTCCCTCCCTCCAAGGAGCCCTTGACGGAAACCTTGATTTTCCAGGCAGGCACAGCCCTTGGCCCCGTTGCTCGATGGAACTCACAATACTTGGATTGATCGTTTCTGGGATTATGGGCTGGCTGCTTGGGCCGATGTAGCGTTGGCTCGTTCTGGATGGCATAGAGCACATTTGTGCGTGTGGTATTGAGGGGAGTATAATCCCTGGGCGGCTGATCCCTCTAGTGGTCCCGCCGGCGTTGCCTGCTCCGGCGCCCTTCTTTGGAATCGTCCTTCTTGGTGCTGGGGGCCGGATCCTTCTCCCTCCTACGCTTCTGGGCCCCCTCAAACTGTTGTCGATGGGCTTCAATAGCTTCGTCAGCGGCGATCTGAGCCTCCAACCGATGCACGAGGTTCAGGATAATTAGGGACAGTCTCTCTCATTAGCGCTGAGTAGAAGCCGCTAGGGCGGAGGCCTCCCAGGAATACCCCTCGTAACAACTCGGGGTCAACCCCCGGAATTTGGCGGGCCTCGGCAGTAAAACGGCAAAAGAAGTCCTTCAGGGTTTCTCCTTCGTTCTGGCGGATCCCAGAGAGGTGTGAGGGGTCGTGAACGATCCTGCGATTAGCGATAAACTGATCGACAAACTGCCTTGTTAGCTACGTAAAGTTGGCGATGGTTCCTTCCCTCAATGAGTGGAACCACGTTCGGGCCTGGCCTTTTAGAGTGGTCGGAAACACTTGGCAGAGCAACTGATCTGGGGCATTTTAGAGGGGTCCCGTCGAACGTTTCGATGTTCGGGAGCTTGAACCCATGTGGGATTGGATGGTCGAGAATTTGTAGTGTCAAATGGGAGCCTTGGCAAAGCGGTCGACGAACGTGAACATTTCTTCCTCCTGCCTGGCGGTATTCCTCAGCGATGACCTCTCGGATCTCTTCTCGAGTAAATTTTTCAAGTGGTGGAAGGTAGGCGTTATTGACCTGGTTGCGTCGATGGTGGTCTACTCCGACCCCTCTCTGGGTCGGGGGGCAGAACTGGAGGTTTCAGAGTATTCCTCGGATCCTTCTTGTATTGAAGGAACTTCCGGGGTTCTGCATTGATTCAGCTGCGGCGGAAGATTTGCTGGCGCTGGTGGTTCCGCCGGTGCGGGAGGTGCCCCCAGGTTTCAGAGCAAGGTGAGCATTTCAGTTTGCTGCTCTTCCATTTGGCGAACACGCCCCTCCAAGGCGGTAACGAGGGCAACAACTGCTTCGGCCGTTAGCGGCACGTCTACCAAAGACTGGGAGTGTACCGGCTCGACGTGTCCGCCTAGGGCGGACCCTTCAGCGGTGCGAGTGCTTCTTTTTGCCATTGGAACAGGACTTGGAAGCGGTTGATCTGGTGATCTAATTCTTTTGGAGGATGTCAGGAATCGGAGTTCCCACAGACGGCGCCAAACTGTTGCGGGCTAACTCGATGCCCGGTCGGACTGGATTCAACAAGACCGCCTTAGCTTGCGGGGCGGTCGAGCGCGCACACAGTCAGAGAAAAGGGAAGATCGACTCAAGATGTGATGACGTGGAAAAACCCCTCAACTTGGTAAAAAACCACGTGACCGGATCTGTGCCGGTCAAAATCCACTAGCTGCTTGCAGTTACAATGCGTTTGGAGAATCGGGGCGACAGACCACTCCCGTTACAATTTGAGGTGAGAGAAGAGGTACTACAGCTTCCCGCGGGCAACAGGCTGCGTCGCAGGAGCGCTTAGGGTACTAGAATTCGAGTGGTGGCACCAGTGCTCTGTAGCTTGGAGTGCGGGTCCTGTTGCGCGCCTACTTGCAAGGATCGCCCTCTTCCTTCTGCTCGCGCTGGGACTTGGGCGTTTTCCGGCTGGTGGTATTCTGGTGGTTCGTGGTGGCTCGCGGTGGCTCGAGGTAGCTGGAGGATGACCTGAGGGAGGAGTCCGGCAGAGCTCTGACCTGAGGAAGAAGATGACCAGGAGCCAAAAGGTGATGAATGAGGAAGAGTTTTTGATCGAAGGAGGCGATTTCTAAACCCGTCGGAAGGGGAAAGTCGTTGACAACAAATGGGAGCAGGACAGTGAGGACACGAGTGAGCTGGCAGCAATTTAGTCATGTAGGCGTGTACCTTTCTTTGTTAGCTATATATAAACCTAAGGTTATGGATTTGAAGTTTGAACCCCCTGCCGTCAGGCTGCATTCCGATCACGACGGTATTGTGAAGCGACGATGTTCTCTTCACCAACATTTTTGGAGTGCATTAAAAGATCAACCGTCAGTCGAAGTACTGAATTCTGGGGGTTCGAGTTAAACAGCCAGTCGGAGTACCTATATATATCGTAAGATTGTGTTTATTAATTAAAATTTGTTACATTCCCGCTCCCATTTTGCTCGTCTACTGCTATGTTGCTTCATAGTTTCATTAGGTTCAGTTTTGGATAGCTCACATATGCCCAATAATCTGTTTGCAATATTTGAATGTTACATTCCAGTTAATTTCTGTCTCCGAATTTCATCCTGCAAACGAACAAAAATAATGAAAAATTCAATTCATGTGACTGAAAATCTTCCTGCAAACGAACACAGGAATTGGTTTTCTGCCAAAACTAATTCCTCTGCACCGTAGGTTTTCGGCCAAAATCAATTCTTGCATCTCAATTCCTACGAAACGAACGCAGCCTTATATATTATGTGGCAATATTCGCTCACAGAAAAATACCTACACCAAGGATCTCTTTGGGCGGCGTCACGGCGGTGGCGGTGAGAAAAACTTCATCCTCACTGTCATCACCCTATTTCGGTGTTGGGATGAGGAGCTCTTTCAAACGAGCTTTAAAAAAAAGTATTTTGTGGGCTTTTTGAGCAGTCACTCCAACATTACTTTCTAAAAACTGTTTTTTCTATTTTCAACTTCTCTTTTATTCAATGGTTTACGAAAGTCACTCTGATCATACGTGATCTGTCTTTCTTCGTTCTTGCTGTGGCTAATATTTTCTTCTCTCATTCGACACTCTTCACTCATTTGCTATCTTTGATTCTCGTCGCCGACCTTTTATAACTTGTTTATTTAGAATTTATATAATATTTACTTATTTATATGATAAATATATACCACAAAACATAATATTATTATAAAAAAGTTAAACAACTATTATTTTAAAAAAAAATTATTCAAAATAAAAAATTGTAAAGCTCTTTTTAAAAAAAAACTTAAATTTACATTTTCATAACAATTTATAATTTTTTTTTCAAAAAAAAACTTTCTAAATTACTTTAATATCACCACTAATTTCTCATCATTTTTTCACCGCCACTGTCACTATCGCTCCAAATAGAGCCTAGTTTGTCAACTCCTTTTACATTAAACACATTCGTCCTGTGTCCCAATGCCATCTAAAGTAGAGAAAGAGTTTAGAAGGGTTCCACAATGTCGCCGCTCTCCGTGCTCCTTCCCCTTGTGCAGTTCGCAGTTTCTTGGGACTTGTTCATGCTACTATTTCATGTAGGCTTCATTTGGTTTAGCGGTGGCGGGACAATCCGGCGGGTGGAAACAGGGTGTTCGAATCGGAGGGGGAGGTGGCTGCTCCAAGCCCCCGGTTTTTCTGTGTTTTGTTTGCTTTGTTGGCGGGGCATTTCCGGTCTTTCGTCGTTGTAGGCGGTCTTAGCTTTAGGGCTTGTGGAAACGGAGCAAACGCCTGTTCCAGAAATTCATAGCCAGAGTTGTTTACCCGGTTGGGTCTTCAGGCGAATGCTTGTGTTTGCCCAAAACGGAGGTGTTAGCGAAACGCCGAAATAAATAGAACCGTCGGAGTTGTTTTAACTCACAAACTGTTTTCAGAAGCTTGGGTGTTTTGCACGGTGCGGATTCCTCAGTCCGAATCGTTTGCTTAAGCATCGTGAGAGATGTGGCAATGAACTCATTGATGAATGTCATTATCAGGGGCGGGGTCTACCATTGAGCTAATAGTCTGTCGTGTTGGCCTCCCTGGGGAAGGCCTGCTATGCTAAAATCGTTTGTACGTCCTCATGTTCCTCTCAGGTGACGACATGTCGGGCGGTGTTTTTGTGTACAAAAGAGATCACGGGCGTGTCGTATCGGACACGGGCGTGAACGGGGCGTGTCTCTTGTTACGATCGGCCTAAGATCGTCGAGTGGTAAGCTTATGGATTTAAAAATCTAACATCACCGTCATAAATCCTTCCCAGAACGTAAACAACCACAAAAACAAAAATAACAGTTTAAGTTCCATATCCAAGCTTAGCTCAGAGGTAGCTCGCTTCATTTTGGGTCAACAACCTGACACGAACCCACTAGTTTGGGAGTGCAGTGTCAGCGGCTCCGATACAGAGGTAAAAATGAGCTCAATCGGGGAATATTTGACCTCCTACCCAAGTTGTATAGCATGGGCGCTCCAAAGCCCCTCAAAGAACTAGCCGCTGAACTGCGGTCAACTCAACCCTGGACCTGGCATTCAAGAAAAGAACACATCAGAGAAAATAATAGGTCGTCTTAGCCCGTGGAGCAAATAAAAAAAGGTCAACCCGGCAACACTGCTATAAGCAAAAGAAAGGGCATGACAGTCACAGAATAAGTAGAGTAAAGCACAGCAAAACACAAAGCGAGTTTAACATGGAAAAATGCCCTTCAACTGGGTAAAGCCTGCAAAATCACGTGACATATACGGAATGATGCCAAAAGAAAAAGTCATAGAATAGGAAAAAACTAACAGTCACTATTGACTGCGGTTTATGGCAGGTCAAAACATGTCGGAATGGAATAACCAAAACCGATCCAAAAAGGGCTAAGGGGTCAAACATGTCGCTCCTCGTTACAGCTTTGTCCCACACACGCCAACCCAAACCGGAGATTGCAAGCGTGTTTGGTGGGCGACAGGCCGCCTCACACGAAACTCAGTTTCTGCCACTTTCGGGTGGAGGCGGGCAAAACTCACGGACACTACTTGGCTAACGAACTTTGTGGCCTGCAAAAACGCGAACACCCAATACCACCCCCTAGAGAAACGTTAGTGGGAAAAGTCATACTAACAATTAAGTGAAACACATCGAACCCGCAGAAACGTGCGAGCCCACTTCACAGAGCGTTGAGTAAACAGAACGTCCACTTCTTCTCAAAATTTAGCGCAAAACCACGCTGGACTTCGGTGAATGAACTCGGCTCACTCAGGTGGCTTGACAGGAGGAAGAGGCTCGTAGGAGGATTTTGTTAAAACCGCAGCCTAAACGCTGACCTGAGGAAGAAGAAAGTTGGAAGAAAAGTTAGAAATGAGAGTGGTCCTGAGGCATTTTTATAGGCTCCAGAAGATGGTTATGCGACTATTCGCACACCGTAACTACCCAAATTACTCGGTGCAGATCACATAATGCATAGTTTCGACTATACGTCATTTACATAATATTCCTTTCATGCAGACCACCACTAAATGAATAATCTTCCTCACCAACAAAGGTGGTTACGCGAACGGTTACATGGGTGGTTACCCGCGTAACAAACGGCGGCGATCGCAAGGATGAGACGATGAAAATGGGTCGCCATTGACGGCTCACGGGTGGCCAAGGGCCGACTTGCCTTACCCCCCCCCCTAGCGGGGCGACGACGACCGCCCCTTATGGGGGTGATGACGACCGCTCCTAACGGGTCAAAAGAGGGGGAGGTTGTTCGAGTGGTGCGTGTAGTGGGATCACGTGCGCGAGCCCCACAAAGATCGGGCATGTCGATCGTGCATGCGGTGGTTGGCCCCATGATCCCTAAACCAAGAATGATTAGTGGGATCATGAAAGGGCAATGAGTTATTGGACGAGAGCAAGCCAAATTTTCCGCTTATCGCACGAGAAATATTTTACTTGAGCTCCCTCCCGCAAACACCGACCAAAAACCACCGCCTCCTCTCAAAACCCTTCCGCTGGAAGCTCTCCAGGCTCGGGAACGACGAAATGAGAAGGAAAAACGGTTCACGGCAACAAAAGATGCTCTCAGGAGAAAAAGTACGGAACACGCCCCAGACACGCCCGTGTCCCGTCCGACACGCCCGTGTCACGAGGCGTGTACTCAAACATCTACCCACCTACCCACTCGACGATCGTCGATCTCAGCTCGACGATCGTCGATCTCAGCTCGACGAAACACGGGACACGCCCTATGACACGCCCGTGTCACAGGTCGTGTACCAACTCAAACACCACTTTTTTGTAACGACCCGACCCTTTAGGCCAAGGCCGCCCGGCCCACCAACACCTTTAGTGCGGTGGTACAGCCGGAATATACCAAGGGCTGCAGGCCGTACACCCCAACGCCTCTTTGGCCTGTTTCTCAACACGGCGCGTTGTTGGCGCGTTCTGGAGGTATTGAGGGGTGTGTAGTTTTGATGTTGGCTTGGTCGCGGATTGTCACAACGCTCACTGCTCTTTCCAATATTTGATGAGCCTTCTTTCTCCCTCCTTCTTTCTGGGTCTCTATCGAATTGTCGTCGATGTGTCTTGATTGTTTCGTCAGTGGCGATCTGTGCTTCAACCCTTCGTACTAGCTCTGAGGAGCTCGATACTGTTTCTCTTATTAATGTTGATTAGAAGCAACTGGGGCGGAATACTCCTAAGAAGAAGCCTCGTAAGAGTTCTGAGTCGACTCTTGGGATTTGTCGTGCCTTAGTGATGAAACAACGAAAGAAAGCAGGAACTCGAGCATCCATGTTCAAACCAGAATCTGGTTCTAAGAGGAGTTTGGACCCTAGGGAGTAACTTACACCTATTTCTCCAAAGTAAGAGCACTTGACCAATGACTTAGGACAAAGGAATAGACCTTGAACAACAGCGTGGAGGTCATGTCACACACCCAGAAGATCAAAAACAACTTCCCCTTCCTAACCAATGCAGAGTTGGGCACCTTGAAGGGCGCTTGGGGCCAACCGAGACCAACCAGGAGAGAAGGAAGCCGAAGAAAAGGATCACCCCCAAAAGTGTTCATAGGTATATTTATAGTTTTTCAATTCTGACCTGCAAATAATGGAATCTCGTCTTTTGGTTTTACTATACGCAGGCTCAATTGGTCAGTCAACAACGAAACTTCGTTGTCTGAAGGGGCTATTAGTAGGCCAAAATGATGCCTCTGAAGCCTGGATCTCGCCTCTGGAGCCTGAATCTCACCTATGGAGCCTGGATCTCGCCTCTGTAGCCTGAATAATCATGTATCGAGCATCATTTAGTATTTGTGAGAAAATATCACTGAAACGATAATATATAAGCGTGATGACATCAGAAGATAATCTTTTAATAGCAGTGATACTCTTTGCAAAATATTTACTTATCGTTTTCGTAAAGTGTTGAAATCATTCGTTTGCAAGTTGCATTGATACATTATAACTTAAAATGTGCAATGTAATTGCAAGCACTCCTCAGGGTAGAGTTCTCCTGAATCCTTACAATCCATATTCTTGTGTGAGGAGTAATAGCATATCTCAAAATATTAGCTTCAATATTATAAAAGAACTGAAAAATCTTTCAGAGTGTTCATCGAGAAATTCATCAATTCATCTAACACTTGTTTGTGTTGACGTTATGCAAGCTATATTTGATGATCCATTAGCCCCAAATAACTGATAATCACTTTATTGTTGACCACATATTGCACTACTGGGATGAACCCTACCAGCTACTTGTCGTTGAATATTCTCATTAGAACTGTCGGTGAGATCCGAGAAAGGACATTTTAAATCTGCGTCAAATTTATAATGGCATAAAAGATTGATAGATAATATTGCAATATTACATAAATTACATAAAAGTTTTATATTAACAAAAGTCTAATATTACATCCAACATAACATAATGTCCAACATACAACATCCAACATAACATAATATCCGGCATACCACATACGACATCCAACAAAATGTTCAACATATAAATCACAAAAAATACAACACTAGTAACGTAGTGCATCACAGAAGAAACATAAAGTGCAACTATTCCGATTTTTTTTCATAACGAGTCTGCAGCCATTTAAGTCGTCGATCCGCTCGAATGCTCAAGAAAATTTCTCGATTATATTTCTCTCTCAAAAACATGGTACAATAGTCATAGAAGTCAAATTTGGACTCCTCCATAACCTCTGGATATTTCTCGAGTTCTGCAATAGCCTCCGGAATTGTATATGAGGATGACAATATCTTGATACGAGGAGAATCCATCATGCAACATCCAATTATGCGTGAAGTATCAGCTATCTCTGTGTCATCTCCAGGAGACAAGTCATGTTCATCAATTGATTCGTGCTCAAAATTTCTGGAATTTGGAACCCATGCAAGATCTCCAGTTGGTACGACTTGACTAAACATCATATCCAACTTCTCTTCTAACTCAGGAGATATGCCAGAGAATAGAAATTTTCTTGCACTCGGAAGAACCTAACATGAATATATATTTGATGAAACATCCACAATTATAGTATAGTAGAAACACGAAAAATTAAAAAAAAAATTAATTACTTTGAGTCGTTTTTTCCACCAATCTTCTGAAGCTGCAATAGTTTTGCGAATTGGATCCCAGCCCAAGCCCGTCTCATGACCCTTAAGCTCTCGCCATAACTTCCATTCTTTCTTTAACTGATCACACTTATTCTTCATTTGATTTCGATCATACAACTTCCCCGTCCGTGCAAAGAAATTATTTGTCAAGTTGATCCATTCATCCCTGCTAAAGTGTGTTGTTGGACGATTACCCAGCTCAATTTCTTTCAGACATAGATCACAAAAAATCAAAACATCGTTGGCCTCCCAATTTGCACCAACACATTCTTCTTTATGCTTACTCATAATGCTTCAACTGAATGGATGATTTGGTCTGTTTGATCAAACTAAAAAATGAATCTAAAAAAACAATCAACAAATGCACATAAAAAACAACCACTCATTCACACACACATTCACAAGAAAATCAACACATACACAATCACATACAACCAAACATAAATAATCTTATGCACATCAACACACACACTCATATTCTCACACTAAACAGACACACACTCATATACTCACACTAAACACATACACACATTCATATACACTAACTAACTCACATATTAACACTCACACATTCTCCAAAAAACAAAAATCAACACATACACACACACTACACATACACAGGTAGATAATGAAAAATTTCATGAGCAATGTTTGTGAATTAAACTGAAATAAATATTGGTTATCACCCAAGCTGATCATGTATTCAACACACAATGCAGATCAATAGCTTTGAAAGAAGAAGAAGATTATACTTGTTGAATTACTGCTGCAGATCAGGAAAAGAAGATGTAGAGCACAACAAAGATCCAGCTCTCTGTACAGTCGGGAGCTTTGAACGGGGAAGAGGACTGAGCTCTCTGTACAGTTGCGAAGAAAAAGCAATCAGATTTGAACGGGAAAGAAGATGCGGAACAGAGAACCAGATCTTGGCTAACCTTTGACCTGCGGGAGAGAAGAATCAGATCTGCCTAAACGCCTGAACAGAAGGTTACGCCTAGGTCATGCTCTGCCGTGGAAGAATGAGCTCTGCCCTTGGATGTTGTCCGAGTAGACAAGCCCTGGAGGCCGTGGAGAAGACGAGCCGTGGATGCCGCCGAAGTCGTGAGCCCTGGATGCGTCGGAGTCGCGAGCCCTAGATGCGGCCGGAGAATGAGAGCCGCGGATTTCTTCCTGGACGCCGGAGTCGCGAGCTCTGCCGTGGAGAAGACGAACCGTGGATGCCTCTTCGCGACGGGAGAGACGCAGGGAGGAGTCGCGATACCTAGACGCGGTCGGAGAAGAGAGCCGCGGATTTCTTCCTGCTGGAGGGATCTTGCGGGTTTTGGGACGCGATTTTTTTGAGGCGCGAGAGTTTAGGAGCAGTTTCAAATTGTTGCGGGAAAATACCCTAAATGAAAAAAAAAGGCAATTACTATATACACAACTATTTCAGCTATCTTCAGGTTATGTAGTTTTATAATTGTTATGTGCGGTGTACAATCCGTATTTGTCGAGAATGAGCTCTATCACAGTCAGGTCAGCCGAAGTCAAGGTCAACAAGTCAAGACAGAAGTCAGCATCATCGCGCAAGACCTTAGAAGGCCTGGGCGAGTATGGCGAGCTCCCCACGCATAGTTGTCAGGTAGGCGACTAGGCGAGATACTCGCCCAGCCCGTGCGAGTTCTTCTGAAAGTCGCCTAGTCGCCAGGGGGTGGGATATAAATATTACCACCCCCCTTCTTGGATTGGTCTATAAATAGGACCACAGGGGTACGAGGCGAGACACTTGAAATCTTCTGCAGGATACTCGCGAGCTTCATTTTCGAGATACTAGCCGAGTATTTGGATTCCATTTCCTTAGAGATCAAGTCGCGACCGTGCGACTTCGTCATCAGCTAGTCTCCCTCGTACCCAGTTCGGTCATCTTTGGTTGAGAAGAGGCTGCTTCTTTTGAGCATCCGGGTACGTGGTGGGACCTTCCTGCCGCAACATCTGGGGTCTTGTTCGACTTGGTTCTTCATCCTAGTCATCTTATGTAACGTCCCCTTTGCCATCCGTGGATCAACACCACTAGGCCTCCGGCGGACTGTTACTGGGCTGCAGCCCAAGCACCCCAACCCCTCTCCATGGACTGCCTCAATCGGCGCCTCTGCCCAGTGGCGGGTTGTTGGTGGCCACAGCCTCCCTTTGATGCAAATGACTTGTATTTGGACACTTGGCTGTTGAATTAATGGATGTGGTGACACCTATTTGAGTCAGCCACTCCATTTTGTCCTCTTGTTGCCTCTTCACCACCTATTCACCTGTATAAATATGGATGAATTCTCCTCTCTTCTCTCATTTTCTGGTTGCTCTCTCTCCCTTCCCTTCAGCTAGCACTTGTTCCCTGATAACGTGCCGCTGTCTTGAGCGGTTTCTCCCTACTTGCCCCTCTTCTCTGTCGGAACTGCTGCTGCCTTCTTCTTCTGCTAAGGCTGCTGCTTCTTCTTCCTCTGCCGGAGCTGCTGCGTGCCCCTCTTCTCTGCTGTCTTGCTGCAGCACCGCCCCTAGCTGTTGTTTCTTCTGCCGCTTTGCTGATCTGTGCTGGAAGCTTGCAGCTGCCCTCTCTCCTCCTCCCTCTTTCTCCTCTTTTGTTGGTTAGTTTATTACTTTTATGATTATTTTGAAACTATGTTTCGTTCTGATTTTATGACACCTTGTCACTGTTTTTATTGTTGTTTTATGTCCTGTTTAGGCTGATTTTTTTACGGCTTATACATTCATTTTAGGGCTGTTTTGGGCTGAAAAGTGACTGTTTTCGTGCTATTTTTGAGCTGATGTAAAGCTGTTTATTGACTTATTGTTTTGTATATTGCTGGGCATCCCTTTATGGGGACGGGACGTCCATTTTGGGGGCTGGTTTTAGCCCATTGCAAGGCATATTTATGGCTGTCCGGCAAGATATAAAATCAGATTTTGGCCTTTCCGGTTTATCGTTTCTGTTTTCCGATGATTTTGCGAATCTTTCTAAATCTTTTGCACTTTTCGCTACAAATTTCAAGCGACGCAACCCAATAAACGTGCGTATAAGCTCAGTGGTTCCCAAGACTTCAAAAACAAATGATGGCGTCGCAAGGAAATCGTGACGGAAATGCGAACAAAGGCAAAGTTGTTGTGAGTTTCTTATTTCTTGAATTAGTTATTCACTTACTTTCCTATTCTGTTGCATTTTATGAAATACACAAGTGACTGTGCATATGAGTTTAACTCATTAAGATATCGCTGTGGGATAAAATGTGGGCAAGGGAAAAATATGAAAGCGATATATTTATTTCTGAGGGGATCAGTTTATTACCAACTCCTATTCATGACAAGATAAAATTCATTTAAAACTCTGCATGAGGAAATGTGATGGTTTCGAATCCATCCATATTCAAGAGCTTTGGACAATTTTTCTTTATATGCCCTGGCTGACGGCAATAATAACATGCCCCAATTAAACATTCTCCTTTATGAAAGCGGTTACACTTGGCGCATTTTGTCGAGTTAGCTTGGGACGTAGTACTAGTTGATGGACTAGGTTGTATCGTCTTAGCAACATCCTTGCCTTGTGTTTCACTTGGAGTTGGGATTTCTGTGTCTTTTCTCTTTCCACTATCTCGATATTTCTGCGATTTGCTTTGATCGATTTCTATTAATCGAGCTCGCTCAACTAATTTTCCACATTCTAGGATATCCAGAGGTACGAGTAAATTGTGTATGTCGTCCTGCAGTCCTTATTGAAATTGCCTGCAACGATCTTCCTCTGAGGCTACGAGAGAGTCGACATAATATGCTACTTTTGAGAATTCCATCTCGTATTGTAGAACTGTTTTTGTCCCTTGAACTAGTCGCAGGAATTGATCGTATAGAACTCTTTTCTCTGATCGCGGCACAAACCAATTCGTAAATTCCTGGATAAAATCTGTCCATGTTACCATGTCAAGTCGGACAAAATTTGTGGCGACTAAATTGTTCCACCAACGCTTTGTTGTGCCTTCAAGTAAAAAGGACGCAAGTTCAACTTTCTGATCTTCTAGGCAGCGCATAACTTGGAAAATAGTTTCAATTCGGAGTATCACATTGTGAAGACCCTTTTTTCGGGCTTCCCAAAATGATCGGCAGTGATTTTCACCAGTGAATTGTAGTAAAGAGTACAAAAGAGTAACACAAAACTTTTTATTTCATTCTTTTATTTATTTACATGATCATACAGGCGTTTACTCGAAATCTGCTAGAAATTTAAAATAATCTTCTGAACATAGTAATTTGTGACTCTCAGAACCCTCTTCGATTCTTTATAGACGTTCAACCATACATTCTCTAACTCTTCTGGTGCGAACCTCCGTCATATATCTGGAGTTCCACCTGATGTCTGAAAAAAATGAATCCACCGAGGGTTAGTCATAAAAATATGACTAGATAAGATAAATATTTCGTGAAATGTAGTACATGCAAACAATGAAAATATTATCAATATGCATACAGTACAATAATGAATAATATTCTTCTCAAAGCTGAAATCTTAATTATCCCTTAATTTAAGTTACATAAAATAGGAAATGCTCCGGTGATGCAAACATGAATTGAGCTCTGCCCCCGAAGGACGTAATTGTAGGTTCACCCCTACTGGTGAATCCATCAGTGAATGCCTCCACATCATTGGATTCGAAACCATCACATTTCCTCATGCAGAGTTTTAAATGAATTCTATCTTGTCATGAATAGGAGTTGGTAATAAACTGATCCCCTCAGAAATAAATATATCGCTTTCATATTTTTCCCTTGCCCACATTTTATCCCACAGTGATATCTTAATGAGTTAAACTCATATGCACATGCACCTGTGTATTTCATAAAATGCAACAGAATAGGAAAGTAAGTGAATAACTAATTCAAGAAATAAGAAATTCACAACAACTTTGCCTTTGTTCGCATTTCCGTCACGATTTCCTTGCGACACCATCCTCTATTTTTGAAGTTTTGGGAACCACTGAAATTATACGCATATTTATTGGGTTGCGTCACTTGGAATTCGTAGCGAAAAGTGCAAAAGATTTAGAAAGATTCGCAAAATCATCGGAAAACAGAAACGATAAACCGGAAAGGCCAAAATCTAATTTTATATCTTGTTGGACAGCCATAAATATGCCTTGCAATGGGCTAAAACCAGCCCCCAAAATGGACGTTCTGTCCCCATAAAGGGATGTCCAGCAATATACAAAACAATAAGTCAATAAAAAGCCTTACAACAGCTCAAAAATAGCACAAAAACATTCACTTTTCAGCCCAAAAACAGCCCTAAAACGAATGTAAAAACCGTAAAAAAATCAGCCCAAACATGACATAAAACAACCATAAAGACAGTGACAAGGCGGCCTAAAATCAGCACGAAATATAGTTTCAAAATAATCATAAAAGTAATAAACTAACCAGCAAAAGAGGAGAAAGAGGGAGTAGGAGAGAGGGCAGCAGCAAGCTTCCAGCACAGATCAGCAAAGCGGCAGAAGAAACAACACCTAGGGGGCAGTGCTGCAGTAAGACAGCAGAGAAGAGGGGCAAGCAGCAGCTCCGACAGAGGAAGAAGAAGCAGCAGCCTTAGCAGAAGAAGAAGAAGGCAACAACAGTTCCATCAGAGAAGAGGGGCAAGTAGGGAGTAGTCGCTCAGGACAGCAGCACGTTATCAGGGAACAAGTGCTGGCTGAAGGGAAGGGAGAGAGAGCAACCAGAAAATGAGAGAAGAGAGGAGAATCCATCCATATTTATACAGGTGAATAGGCAGTGAAGAGGCAGTAAGAGGACAAAATGGAGTGGCTAACTCAAATAGGTGTCACCACATCCATTAATTCAACATCCAAGTGTCCAAATACAAGCCAAGTGTCACACCTCAACACCCAACTGTCAACATACCATCCAACATAAGCCCAATCTCAGCCAGCACTTATCCATATCCAGCAGTCCACAAATAAGCAGCCAGCATAAATTAAACAGTCAGCACATCATTAACAGAGCCAACACACCAAGCCAGCTAGCCGAAAAATAGCCCATAAGCACAAGGCCAGCCCACCATTAAATATAAACCCACAAACATATCAGCCAACAAGCATTTCCAGCCCATCATAAATCAGCCCAAAGGAAAAAAACTAGCCCAATATTTATATATATTAAGCCCACTAAACCAGCAAAGGTGAAAGCCCACATAAAAAATAACTCAAACTCATCCAAAAATATCAAAACGATAAGCAAAACAAAGAAAAACAAGATTCGTCAAAATATTGCGACAATGTAAATGCGCCTTTTTCATCAATGGGGAAATAAAATAAATGAAATTTAGTGCGTGAAAAAATGAGGGTGTTACATCATAGCCGTCTGATCTAACCTCTGAGCTAGTAACCTTAGGCGGCTTTCGTTTGAATTCGAGGTTAGGAATTTTCCTGGCTTCAACACTTGGTGCTGTGAGCGTGGATCGCAGCCATGGAGGAAACTTTAGTGGTTTAGTGAGATGGCCAATGGTGGCGAGCATGGAGAGTTGGTCGGCAACTTGGCAGGGCGAGGAGATGTCGCGCGAGGTGGCGAGTATGTGACGGTCGCCGCATTTGAGGAGTTTGCGAAGAGGATCGAGCAGACCATTCTCGCCGGGTTTGCTCATCTCCTCCAAGGCCCACAGGGTAACAAAGATCTCTTTCTCTACTTGGGAGTCGGAGTAGAGGCAGTTAGCTCGGTGTTGGTTCGAGAGGAAGGCAAGAGGCAGCTCCCTGTCTACCATGTGAGTAGAGTGCTGCGGCAAGCGGAAACGAGATATCCTATCTTGGAGAAGTTGGTGTTTGCTTTGGTAGTTTCGGCTCGGAGGCTTCGTCCGTATTTTCAGGCTCACTCCATCAGGGTCGTCTCCGATCACCCTCTACGTAGTATCCTGGATGGAGTGGAGCATTCTGGCAGGCTGGCAAAGTGGGCGGTGGAGCTTAGCAAGTTCGATATTTCATACTCTCCAAGGGTAGCGATCAAGGCACAGGCAGTGGCGGATTTCCTTGCCGACTTCTCAGCCAAGGTGGAAGGAGAGGAAGGTTCTTCTAGCACAGTTTCCTGAAAGATGTTTGTGGACGGGGCTTCAGGCAGGTATTCTGTGGGAGCCGGAGTTGTACTGGTGAGCCCCCAGGGAACCAGGATCGAGCAAGCGGTCAAGATCCTCTTCCCTGTTACCAATAATCAGGCGGAGTACGAAGCTATGGTGGTCGCCTTGCGTCTCGCCAAGGAGTTGGCAATTCGAGATATCAGAGCCTTACTCGATGGTAGTCGCTCTCATCCGACTCGATGGTAGTCGCGTCTCAGCATTCAAAGGCGAGTTCGCGAGGTGAATGATCTCCGATCATCTGCAGGGAGAGGTCACTTAATCAATTAGTGAAGAAAGGTCGTCGATCCGGGGTTTAAATGCAAGTTTCAGTCTTTCTTTTTCGTCGAGCATGTACCATCCGAGCAAAGAGACCATTTTCAAAGAGGAGCCGACTATCTCGCCAAGTACGGTCAAAGGGAGCGGCCCTGAGCGAGGGAGACTCGGCGAAGGAATCCTACGGTTTATTCTGTATTTCAACATGATTTGTAAGATCTCTCCAACCGTTATGCTTGACTGTTCCTTTGTGTTGATGACTTAAATTTTTCTTTGTGAATGTTTGGTGTATGTCTTTCGAATCTATAATCTTTCTTTGAACTTTTGGCCAAGGCTTCATAATTCGGGAGATGATGGTTATAGATCGAGCAGAGGGCATCCTGGCTAGGGACCCGGTTTACGTTTCCTATTCATTTGGCAACAGGTCAGGTACTTCCTGCCAGCGATGGAGATTAGAGGAAGTTCTGTTACATTTAACTTGCGCATATTACTTGCTACAGGAAGGAAAGCTCTATCGTAAAACCATCTATGGTCCTCTGGCTCGGTGTTTGTTGGAGATCGAAGTCCCTTGTGTCCTGGAGGAGATTCACTCGCGAGAGTGTGGCAACCACTCAGGGACTCGCACTCTTGAACAAAGAATCCTAAGGCACGAGTATTTCTGGCCCACCATTCGAAAGGATGTAGAAGCCTTCTCCAAAAAATGTCTCCAATGTCAGCTCTTTGCGCCTCTGCAACTACAACCAGCTCAACATCTACGCCTGATCGCTGCTCCATGACCCTTCGTTATCTGGGGTATGGACTTGATCGGCCCTTTTTCTCAAGTCAGTGGACAGAGGAAGTTCGTACTTGTCATGATCGATTACTTCTCCAAATATATCGAGGCAAAAGCTCTGGCCAAGACCACTTCGCAAATTGTAAAAAAAATTTATTTGGGGAGAGATTGCATGCAGGTTCTGGATTCCTCTCGCAATCGTCACCGACAATGGGCCACAGTTTGCCAGTCTAGAGTTAGAGGACTTCTGCAAGCAGGTAGGGATGGATCTTCGATTCGCCTCTGTGCATCATCCTCGCAGCAACTGACAAGTGGAAGCCGCCAACAAGTTGATCATCAATCTCCTAAAGAAGAAAGTCACCAACTTGAAAGGCAATTGGGCAGAGCAGCTTCCCTCAGTCCTTTGGGCTCTGAGAACAACTCCAAACTCGGCTACGGGGGAAACTACCTTCAAGTTATCTCACGGGTCTGAGGCACTCATCCCAGTGGAGTTTGAGGTTCGGAGCCCGAGAGTCACAACAGTCGGGGACGGCAACGAGGAATGGCGCTTGGAGAATGAAGACGCTTAAAGGCTCTCGCTGGATTTTGTGGAAGAGCTTCGTGACTTGGCCTCCATCCTCTAAGACGAGATCAAGCGGCTTATGACGAAGCACTTCGACAAGAATGTCCGCCTAACATTTCCTTGCAGGGGATCTGGTCATGAAAAAGGGGAACGCCGCAGGAAGAGGAGCAACAGTTGGCAAGTTGCATCCTAATTGGGAAGGTCCCTTCATCGTCCAAGAAGCCTTGGCCACCAGAGGCTATTATCTTCAGGATCAGATTGGAGAGCAGCTAGGAGGTACTTGGAGCGGGGATGACCTGAAAAGGTTTTATCCCTAGCGGTTAATGATGTATTTTACTTGTACATGTTTTCATATATATATATATATATATATATATATATATATATATATATATATATATATATATATATATATATATATATATACAGATAATGAAAATTGTTTGGCTTCTCTTTTTGTGTTATTTCATCTCAAGATTTTCGAGGCCTTAAGGTTCTACTCCGAGATCGTTCCGAGAAATCGACTGTCGACCCGTTCCTCCTGGATAGCCCAGTGCGGACGATGGGACGATGCCTCGGGATATAAGCGCCCTTGTAAGACCGGACCCCTGTATTGATGGCCGAGATCAGCTCCCCCCATGCATGTTGGCCTAGCTACCCCTGATTGCATCTCTCCTCCGACTAGAGGAACTCACAGAAACAGGTTTGGAATCCAACCTCTTGGATTCGAGATAGGATCGACCTTTTCGAGCTATCATTTAGGCAACAACCCCTGATTATTTTCAAAGGCAGGATAACCGGCCAAATAGCATGGATAGGCCAAAGGGGATATGTTAGTCGCGAGTGTGTCCCAGAGGACCCTCAGAATAAACATTGCCCCTCGCTCATGCATGTACGCTCGTAACCAGTCCGTAGAGCTGGCATGATTTCAATGGTTGGATTGGGAAACTTGCCTTTGACCTATTTCTCTTAGATAGGCTAGTGCGGATGATGGGACGATGCCTCCAGAAGCGTTATTGTAAGATCGAGCCTCTGCAATGATGGCCGAGATCAGCTCCCCCCTTGTACGTCGGCGTAGGTACCCCCGACCGCATCTCTCCTCCAGGAACTATCATGAATAGGGTTGAACGCCAACCTGCCAACTCAATAGTGGCAAGATCATCGTTCTCTTTATAATTTATTCATCCTCAAAGATATTGATGCACTTGATACATTGGCAGTCTCTTAAGCAACAGGAAAAATGACTCCAAGAATGTTTCAAGTCCTCGAGTGATAGTGTCGTCGTAAGTCCAAGTCCCTGCACGAGCTCCTCTCCTGCATATTGGCCAAGGACTTCCTCGAGTGAGATCAAGATCCTTGTTGGAGTGATGTTGTAGTCCGAGATCTCTGTACGAGCTCCTCCCCTGCAGACCGACTACTTGCCTCCCTAAGTCGACTTACACCACTCTAGTTGAGCAAGGCCCCTGAGAGCTGTCGACTCCAACAATGTTTCAAGTCCTCAGGTGATAGTGTCGCTGTAAGTCCAAGTCCTTGCACGAGCTCCTCTCCTGCATATTGGCCAAGGACCTCCTCGAGTGATATCAAGATCCTCGCTGGAGTGATGTCGTAGTCTGAGATCTCTGTACGAGCTCCTCTCCTGCAGACCGACTACTTGCCTCCCCGAGTCGACTGATTCCCACCCCCAGTTGAGCTAGACTCCTGCTGGGTGTCGACTGATTCCCACCCCCAGTTGATATTGGCTCCTGCTGGGTATCGACTGATTCCCACCCCCAGTTGAGCTAGACTCTTGCTGGGTGTCTACTGATTCTCACCCCTAGTTGAGTTTGGCTCCTGCTGGGTGTTGACTGATTCTCACCCCTAGTTGAGCTTGGCTCCTGCTGGGTGTCGACTGATTCCCACCCCCAATTGAGCTTGGCTCCTGTTGGGTGTCGACTACTCCCAACCACCAACCAAGCTCAGCTCCTCATAGGGTGTCAGCTCTGGTCTTCGAGCCAGTCAGGATTAACTCCTGAAAAATAAATAATTGTGCAGGTGCGGGCAGACTTTGGCGAGTATGCGAGCAGGTCTTGGCGAGTACGCGAGTACGACTTGGAAAGCGTGCGAGTATGTTACAGCGAATATACGTGCAGGACACAGGCGAGTATCGGGAAGCGAGTTGTTGGAACGACTATGGTCGTGCGAGTAATAATTACACGACTATGAATGATGTCAGCGCGCTGGTAAAGCGTCACGAGCACTCATCCTCCCCGAGCCTATGAGCCTAACGAGCATCATCAACCAGCAAAACATGCAAGCAAAGAACGACATCAGTAATTCAAACTTGTATTAATATACATATCAAAAATTTTACAAGTTAACAAAATTTGGCTAACTGCTATGTGCGAGCATGACGAATATCGGCGAGTAACTAGGACTCGTCGTCGCCAGTATCAGGCCGATTTTCGTCGTCTCCAATATTAGCGTCCTCCTCTTCCTCGCCGCCTTCTTCGCTCTCCTCCTCACCACCGCTGCTACTGCCGCTGCTGCTACCACTGCCACTACTGCTGGAGCCCGATGATGGAGAAGGTAGGCGATCCGGCGAGGTCGATTCATCGGCGAGCAGTTCGGGGATGAGCTCGTCAACAGTGAGCTGCTTCTTCCCTTCGGCGAGCTGGCTGTTGAGCCTTAGCCTCGCGAGCATGATATTTCCCGCATCGCGAGCTATCTCGCGGTGGACCAACGACCTCTCCTTCCATAGAGTGCGAGATCTCTTGATTGCATAATGAGGGTCATCTTCCGACCGCGGCGCGTCTTGCCGAGGAGCTGAACAACTCGCGCCGCCCTCAAGGGCAGTTAAGCGACTCTCCATCTCGGCGGCGCGGACTTGGGCCGCCTCTAACTCCGCCCGAGACTTGGCGAGTTTCACCTCGCACTCAGAGAGATTCTTGGTGGCCTCAATCTTGGCAGCCTGCGACAAAGAACAGAAAGTCAGCAAAATGAATCTAAGTCCAACGCCAGCAAGGTCGCGTGAGGGAAGCGACTTACCTCATACTCTCGCCAGCGGATCAATTCCATGTCGTGGTCGATAGCCTTTTTGGTGACGACCTTCAATGTCCCCGTCATCTCCAGCAACTTCCTCGCTGAATAGTGCCCCAACTCGACAGCTCGTGTGAGAGAGAATGAAGCCTGTTGGGCGAGATCCTCCGCGCTGAGCTCCACCATAGACTCAGCATCAGTTCGCCCATACATTGCGTGGAGGACGGCGAATTCCTCCCCCTTGTCCTCCCAGTTCGCCGACCAGGAGGGGAGGTTGGTGCTCAGCGTCACCAGGTGTTCATCCTCCGACCAAGTCACGAGCAGCCGACCGTAAGCGTCCACAGCCCCTCACCCCAAGTTGAAGTTGGGGTGGAAGTGAGGAGGTCGAGCGTCCAGCAGCGATTCTTGGTCATCAGGTCGCGGCGATGACACCTTTGTCCTCTTGGTTGCGGGGCCTGGCGACCTGGCCTTCGCTTTTCCCTTGGCGATCCTCTTCTTCTCGCCGACATCAGGCGGAGGGGATGGACTCATGGAGGGAGGTGGCGACTTCCTTCGCTGGAGGAAGCGGTTTCTCCGGGAGCTCGCACGCCACTGCAAAATGTCGAGCAAACATCAATACCAGACTACAACAAGTGAAGCGAGTATGCAAGAAATGATTATCGCTCGAATCTTACCCTCGTTGCGGTGGATCTCCAGGAGTGTGTTGACGTTTAGTCGCCAGAAGATGACGTCGAACCGGCGACCACGGAACGACTCGACCAACTGCCCGCGGACTCCCTCCAATATCAGTGGGTAGGAAGGCGACATCGGTGGGTTAGTGCGGCCTTCCCAGGACGCCCGCGAAGTCGCTGTAGATGACAACCAGATTCTCGCTCCAGCGGTGGACTTTGTTCTCCGTCCCCACCAAGGTGCAGACATGGCTGCTGAAGTATACGACCCCCTCGGCGGTCGCGGCAAAGGCGAATATCCTACGGAAGTCAGAAAGGTCAAAGGCGACCCTCTCCTCCCGCAAGTAGCATAGGAACCCCATGATGATCGCCACTCCATTAGGGTTGATCTGCGCAAGGATAATGTCGAAGTATCGCAAGATCTCGCAATACTCCGGTCATAGAGGAAGTTGTAGGCCGACGTCAAAGTGACGGAGCGGCAAAATCATAGCACCCTCGATGTAGGTGTTAAGTCGCTCGGTGCGACTAGGAAGTCTTGCTGAGTATCCTTTAGGCAGAAGCAACTCCCTGAAGTTCTCCAAATCTTTCTCTGTGGTTATTGATTTTTTGAAGGCGGCATCAGCGAAGTTAGTGGCATGGGCTTATCGGCGAGCACTGGCATCATCTCTCACCATTTTCGCGAGTTGGCGAGCTAAGAAAAGAAGTAAGGCGAGAAAGGAAGAGGAACCGAAGCGCGCGAGCAGAGTAAGATACTCGCGAGCTAGGGATCGAAAATTGCAACAGCGTACTTATGACCTACCTACCCCCTCTATTTATAGGCGCATGCAAGGGGGGGGGGGTATATCTCCGCCATGGCGAGTATCATCTAAATCGCGATTTGGGCGAGCAAGTGGATCTCGGCATCTATGTCGTGCGGCGTAGATAAAGAATATCGCGACGATTATCAAAACTTGCACAATAAACTTGGCACATCACAGAACAACAACAGAGGAAGCCAACAAAAGAAACAAATGAAGTGAGCGATATAAACTCGTTTATTATAGCAAATAAATTGTTTATTACAATAAGTCGCACATGGCGAGTTTTAGATAAATGAAAAAGAAAAAATCCTAAGTCCTAGGAGGTCTCTCCGGTGGATGAGGATGTCACCCAGCCCAGCCATCTCTCGCGAACGACGATAATGCTCTGTCGCCACCGACATCGCGTCGTTGCCAAGTCGCAGCTGCTCCTCCATCCTCGAAAGCCGCCCTGTAACGCCCCCACTCGTCACATGGTATATGACGGTAGATCCGGCCGGGGTCCCACGCCATATGTCACAGACAAGCGGCAGAATTACTTGTGGAAATCAAAATCTACTCGCATCCTAACTCAATCTATTCTAGCGCAGCATTTTACGTTAACATGAACTCAACTCAGAGAATGACCACTACTATATAAACTCCACATTTATATATCAAAACCAGGAATGTATACAACTCACACACACTTGCCTTAAGGCCTTACAAGTTTCTCTTTTCACAAATACATTTTCGTACATCGGCACGCAGGCCGGCCACACATGAAATCCAACCACGTTTCTCTCGGCCTTCAGCAGCAAGCCTCCATTCCGCTCATTTTTAATTCAAGCAGTAGCACCTGCAATTGGCCATCCAAGTCAAACAGAAAACAATGTAACGGTCAGCATTAGTTGACCACTTATAACGACCCTACCCCTTACCTGGGGCAGTGGTTCCTTCTCTGGATGCATTGTCATATCATAATCTCTCTAGCAATCAAGCAACCACATACATATCACAAACGTTGGTATCCACCCAATGCTCCGTGCGCTCAGGGCATCGTAAACATTACCAACCAAAACAGATCGACCCACATATTGTGGTGCAGCATGTCGGGTGCTCGCTTCCCGAACACTGCCACCCATCGATCTCTCAACCTAATCCAGATCGACCCACACTTTGTAGTGCAGCAAGCCGGGTGCTCGCTTCCCGGACACTGCCGCCCATCGATCCCTGCTCTATCTAGATCAACCCACCTTAGTGGTGTAGCAGGCCGGGTACTCGCTTCCCGACCGTGCTACCAATGATCGCTCATTACAACCAGGAGCTTCCTCAAAGCCTCCATCCATCCATAACCAACATTCATTCATCCACACAATCATTCACTTAAAACATAAACTTTTCATAGCAACAAATCCATGGAGTCTTCTCCGGTTTACCCATGATCATCACCAATCCAGACTACCCGTCCAGATGGGCTTCACACAGCATACTTATGTCATACTCCACACTTCCGGCTCTAGATGCAGACTCAACCAAGGAATCTCTTCCGAAATCCACCTCTTGGTGGAGGATTCCACGCACATGCATAAAAAGAGGATTTCGATGTCCAAGAAGGAGATCGTTACCCTTGAAGATCGCTTCGGCGCCATGAAGTAGCCGGATGGAAGTCACCGCCTTAGTTTTGCCTTCACGAATCCGTCCTCAGATCTTCAATCCGCACTCCACAGCTCCTCCAGAAGCTGGCTTGCTTTCTCCTTTTCTCCCCTTGCTCTCCATTTCTCTTTCTCTCTCTTGAAATGAGATGGAGAAGAAGAAGATGAAGCTAAAGGGGAATGCTCTCAGATCTCGGCCATATAAACACCTGGACAAAGCCCAGCCCTTGGATTCAGGATAGGGAAATGAATGGCCACAAAATCTCTGAAAAATCAACTTTCGTCCTTGACACGCCCGGTGACACGCCCGTGTCACAGGGCGTGTACCTTAAGCGGTACACGAACTGACTCATCCAAACTTATCAACGATAAGGTGACACGCCCGTGTCAGCCTAGTCACGCCCGTGACATGGGGCGTGTAACCCACTCAAGACCTACTCGAGAGGACTTACTCGAGAGAAAACCAATTACTCGAGTACCCAGATAGGACACCCCGTATCAAAGGGATGACACGCCCGTGTCACCCCCCCCCCCCCCTCTTACTCGAGTACTTGTCCACCTACTCGAGAGAAAAGTGTCGACTGCTCGACACAGCGGGACACGCCCTGTGACACGCCCGTATCACAGGGCATGTACCCCATACTCGATGATCGCCGAGCGCAGTTCGTCGACCAAAACTCTGGTGTCGACCAAAGGAGGACACACCCTAGGTCACGCCCCCTGACACGCCCGTGTCACGGGCGTGTACCTCCCGAAAATTTGTCGAACGAATTTTCGTCGACCACGCGCCCATCTGCTCAACCCGAGCAGGACACGCCCGGGGACACGCCCGTGTCCCAGGCCGTGTCAATCAAGCCTGAACCTAAATTAGCTCTGGGGTGTTACAATCCTCCCCTCCTTCAAAGAAATTTCGTCCTCGAAATTTGGCTCACTCCAATCAGCCACACAATCCCACAATGTGCAACCGAGTACGCAAATACACGAGCCGGGTTAGGGCGCAGAGGCCCTAGCTTGTCTCACCCCGAAGCATCGCACCAACTAAACAATGCATACATCACATACATACATCCCTAACTCCCATCTGTGCACAGTCAGCCACAAAATGCACTCAAATGATATATCACCAAATACATCATATTACATTAGTCAACATTCACATTACACACACAACCATTTCAGTATTCGTACTTTATCTACACCAGTAGTCACATATCTCGATATCCAACAATGGACATATAGTCTCCATAACTCGAACCATGTATCTGAACATCATCTAGCCATAAACATATTATAGGGCAACATCACATGGGTCATTCGTTTTGTCTATACTACATCAATGTACATCACCAAAGGGATACAGGTTACTCGGATCAGCAGCTGTCCTACATCAAGTAAGTTTGCAGCTCTTACACTAATACAATCATAGTGGCGTCTGGGATGCAGATGACTCAACTACTGCTTTACCCTTTTTGGTACATGAGACGCTCCTCTTCTTGTCCAACAGTGAGGGGCTATATGCCCCGACTTCCCACAATAAAAACATGTACGCGTCTCAACACGTTTTTGTCCATACGTTGCCCCTGAAGGCACAGTCAATGTACTTACTTTGGCAGGCCTGAACCTTTTCCTCTCTCGTCGCCTAAACGCCGACTGTTCCGATTGCGAAACGTTATATTTTGGTGTCTCTATTGCCAGCACGTCTTCCCACCATTGTCTTGCATCTCTTTCCAGCAAGAAAGTGGCTAAGGTCACTTTCATTGTGGTCAGAATTCTCTTCACTCTCGCAAGCCAATCCTCCGCCTGCGTTGGGGAACCTGCCATACATCGCTTCAGCTGCTCGCCTGCTACTTGCTCATCCACCTCAGTTTCCACATGCTCTTGCCTTGCACCAAGCCATATTGGCACCCCTGCAGGCCTTGCCTGCCCAGTAGGCTGTGCATATAACACTGCGAGCACCCCGAGCACCGTCTCAGTCACCACATGCTCATCCACCCTCTGGGGCGCAAAATGCCCAGCATCACTCCTCGCCACCTATCAATGTACAAAACACCATTAAGTAGCCAGGTCATAATGGTCATTACACATTTCCTACACACTCACGCACTTCCCGTGCATGAAATACATTCCTAGTGGACATTCGTGATTTTAATTATGTTCTCTCCTCCCAAACAATCTCAACCTGGCTCTGATACCACTTTGTAACGCCCCCACTCGTCACATGGCATATAACGGTGGGTCCGGTCGGGGCCCCACGCCATATGTCATAGACAAGCGGCAGAATTACTTGTGGAAATCAAAATCTAAGCGCATCCTAACTCAATCCATTCTAGCGCAACATTTTACGTTAACATGAACTCAACTCAGAGAATGTCCACTACTATATAAACTCCACATTTATATAGCAAAACCAGGAGTGTATACAACCCACACACACTGGCCTTAAGGCCTTACAAGTTTCTCTTTTCACAAATATATTTTCGTACATCGGCACGCAGGCCGACCACACATGAAATCCAACCACGTTTCTCTCGGCCTTCAGCAGCAAGCCTCCATTCCGCTCATTTTTAATTCAAGCAGCAGCACCTGCAATTAGCCATCCAAGACAAACAGAAAACAAAGTAACGGTCAGCATTAGCTGACCACTTATAACGACCCTACCCCTTACCCGGGGTAGTGGTTCCTTCCCTGTATGCATTGTCATATCATAATCTCTCTAGCAATCAAGCAACCACAACCATATCACAAACGTTGGTATCCACCCAACGCTCTGTGCGCTCAAGGCACTTTAAACATTACCAACCATCGACCCACATATTGTGGTGCAGCAGGACGGGTGCTCGCTTCCCGGACACTGCCACCCATCAATCTCTCAACATAATCCAGATCGACCCACACTTTGTAGTGCAGCAAGCCGGGTGCTCGCTTCCCGGACACTGCCGCCCATCGATCCCTGCTCTATCTAGATCAACCCACCTTAGTGGTGTAGCAGGCCGGGTACTCGCTTCGCGAGCGTGCTACAAATGATCGCTCATTACAACCAGGAGCTTCCTTAAAGCCTCCATCCGTCCATAACCAACATTCATTCATCCACACAACCATTCACTTAAAGCATAAACCTTTCATAGCATCAAATCCACGGACTCTTCTCCGGTTTACCCATGATCATCACCAATCCAGACTACCCGTCCAGATGGGCTTCACACAGCATGCATATGTCGTACTCCACACTTCCGGCTCTAGATGCAGACTCAACCAAGGAATCACTTCCGAAATCCACCTCTTGGTGGAGGATTCCACACACATGCATAAAGAGAGGACTTCGATGTCCAAGAAGGAAGATCGTTACCCTTGAAGATTCGCTTCGGCGCCATGAATTAGCCGGATGGAAGTCACCGCCTCAGCTTTGCCTTCACGAATCCGTCCTCAGATCTTCAATCCGCACTCCACAGCTCCTCCAGCAGCTGGCTTGCTTTCTCCTTTTCTTCCCTTGCTCTCCCTTTCTCTTTCTCTCTCTTGAAATGATATGGAGAAGAAGAAGATGAAGCTAAAAGAGAATGCTCTCAGATTTCGGCCATATAAACACCTGGACAGAGCCCAACCCTTGGATTCAGGATAGGGAAATGAATGGCCACAAAATCTCTGAAAAATCATATTTCGGCCTCGACACGCCCGTGTCACAGGACGTGTACCTTACGCGGTATACGAATCGACTCATCCAAACTTATCCACGACAAGGTGACACGCCCTTGTTACGCCCGTATCAGCCTAGTCATGCCCGTGACATGGGGCGTGTAACCCACTCGAGACCTACTCGAGAGGACTTACTCGAGAGAAAACCAATTACTCGAGTACCCAGATAGGACACGCCTGTATCACAGGGATGACACGCCTGTGTCACCCCCCCCCCCTCTTACTCAAGTACTTGTCCACATACTCAAGATAAAAGTGTTGACTGCTCGACACAGCGGGACACGCCCTGTGACACGCCCGTGTCACAGGCCATGTACGCCATACTCGACGATCGTCGAGCGCAGTTCGTCGACCAAAACTCTGGTGTCGGCCAAAGGAGGACACGTCCTAGGTCACGCCTCCTGACACGCCCGTGTCATGGGAGTGTACCTCCCGAAAATTTGTCGAACGAATTTTGTCGACCACGCGCCCATCTGCTCAACCCAAGCAGGACACGCCCTGGGACACGCCTGTGTCCCACGCCGTGTCAATCAAGCCTGAACCCAAATTAGCTCTGGGGTGTTACACGCCCAATAGAGCCCATGCTCGCGCGGATACCGGCCAGATCGTCGAGGACGAGCTGGAGGAGATGATTGTTAATCGTCAGCTGGTGATCATTCTCCTTCACCATATGGAAGCAGGCTTCGTAGCTCTCCAGAGTAGTTTGGAGCTCTTCAATCTTTGCCACCCGCACTTCGAGAGATGAGATCCGGCGATGTGGCTTGCAGATCGCCAACTGGTCGAACTTGCTCTCCAGCTCCAGGTAGGCGCGAGCAGCGGCGTGGCAATACTCACTGCCCGACAACCCGATGACGTCAATGAAGGCCGCCCCTGGAGTCGTCGGGCGATCTGTCAAAACAAAGAAGTTATCAGATTATAAATAAGACACTGAGTCGCCAATACAACACCAGTGACGGCATTTACCGCGACGAGGAGATCTTGATCGGCGAGGAGAAGAGCCGCGACCTGGGACATCTTGCCTGCTGGAAGATGGGCCACCAGCATGCTCGGCCGCTTTACCATGCCCACGACCCCTATGACCTGAATCCCCCACTCTTGGCGGGAAGTAGTTTGGCAGCGGCTTGTCCTCCTTCCGGGCCAAGGACTTCGACGGAGGCGGCGGGGGCTGCGACGAACTCGCCAGCTGAGGTGGGGTCTTCAGCGGAGGAGGCAGAGGAAGTCGCTTCATAGTAGTTTTTGAGGCGCGACCAGAGGCGGCGGCGGCAAAGATACATCCACCGTCGGGTCGGCGGCGGCGGCGGTAGGGAGCTCGCCGCTGGCGGCGCAGGATCTCACGCAGGGGATGGCGGGGCTTTACTCGCTGGTGCAACCTTCTTTGGCAGAGGATCCTTCAGCGATGGTTCCTTGCTCGTCGCGGGAATCGAGGCTTCAGATACCCTCTTGGTGCCAACATTAATCCGGACCGTGTGCGTGGTCCTGACCTGTTTCCCGACTACGAGGGAGAGTAGCGGCGCGACATTCAAAGCCGCCTTGGCGTCTTCCGACGGAGAGTCTGCGAGCAAAAAGATAGTGTTAGCTAGAAGTAGGACAACGACTAGTGGATGAGGAAGAAGAATAGCTCGACAACGTGACAACCTGGCAGCAAGACGACCTCCACCTGCTGTGGCGCCGGCGTAGTAGCGACTTCTGGAGCATTTAGCGAGCCGAAAAGGCTCGAGTCAGGGGCGACCACATTGGGAATGTCGTCCAGCCCAAGGTCGTTGAGCAGCTTCAGAGTGCTGGCAGAGGGCGTAGGGTTATTTGTCACAGCCGTGACTTGCACAGGAGGTGACGGCGGATCAACCGCATCAGAGGCGGGCTTCTTCTTGATCTTCTTAGTTTTATTCTTTTTAGGAGGGGGTAAGTCGGCTGCGGCATCTTCTTCACGCAACCTTTTGGACTTAGCAATGCTGAGAATGCCAGTTAGATCGGCGAGGCTGTCTTGAAGAAGTTTCTCGGCATTCGACATCGTGCGCGAGCTCTGGCGATCCGTCTGAAGAGCCAGCCCCCACTATTTATAGAGATCGGCAGACAATCATCATTTACGAGCAAGTCTGATACTCGACATAGCAGCTCGCCGAATAAGTGTTGGATGACTCTTTCCGAGCTCCTACGTCGCTCAAAAGGAGCGGGGATTGTGTACAACCCGTATTCGTCGAGGATGGGCCCTACCACAGCCAGGTCAGCGGAAGTCAAGGTCAACAAGTCAAGATAAAAGTTAGCATCATCGCGCAAGACCTTAGAAGGCCTATGCGAGTATGGCGAGCTCCCCTCGCATACTCGCCAGGTAGGTGACTAGGCGAGATACTCGTCCAGCCCGTGCGAGTTCCCCTGGAAGTCGCCTAGTCGCCAGGGGGTGGGGTATAAAATGACCCCCCCCCATCCTTGGATTGGCCTATAAATAGGACCCCATAGGTACGAGGAGAGGCACTTGAAATTCTCTGCAGGATACTCGCGAGCTTCATTTTCGAGATACTAGCCAAGTGTTTGGATTCCATTTCCTTAGAGATCAAGTTGCGATCTTGCGACTTCGTCATCAACTAGTCTCCCTCGTACCCAGTTTGACCATCTTTGATTGAGAAGGGACTGCTCCTTTTGAGCATTCAAGTACGTGCTTGGACCTTACTACCGCAACATCTGGGGTCCTGTTCGACTTGGTTCTTCATCCTAGTCATCCTAGCCGTCTGATTTTACCTCTGAGCCGGTAACCTTTTGCGGCTTTGGTCCGAATTCGAGGTTGGGAATTTTCCTGGCTTCAACATGCGGGTCAGGCTTATACGAGTTCATCACTTCCTATGATATTTTAGTTTGACCTGCATTTATCCTTGAACTGCATATAGCCAAAAATGACATGCATATAACATGACCCAAAAAGAAATTGACTGGGGACATGTTTGCCTTGAACGCACGCGTTAAAAGCCAAATCAAATGAAAAAAATCTGCTCTGATCGGCCAATGAAAACACACAAATGGGTGGAGTCACGATGCATCACGGACCTCACAAAATTACAGGCTTCTCGTGTATTTAATTGGTGGGGACTTAAAGAATGATCTGATTGGAGGACTATATTTTTGCTCAACCAAATGAGGGTTTAGAGCCATGTTTGGACTCATACCCTCCATGAAGCCTCTTATCTCGACTCTGGTAAGCATCTCAGCCCATCCACCGCAGCATCGCCTAATTGGAATTACAATGAGTTTGTCTTGCACTAAAAGGCTTCCTTTGGCGCGGCGGTGGCGGGCGGAAACAATTGCCCCAGCTGGAGTTTTCAAACCGGATGGGATGATTCGGGGTTCGAAACTGGGCTTTTTGCCCCGTTTCTCATGGCGCGGCGGGTCCAGCCGGAGCAAACGCCGTCGGAGGGTGTTTGTTTACCCGCCGTCCGGTGGCGTTTGCCCCAAACGGCCAGCCAAAACGCCGTGCCAAACGAACCCTAATAAGGCTTTATTTGTTTCGTTGGTGGTTGGCAGAACCAGTAGGGGCAAACCCCGCTTTCTAACTGGAGGGCGGAGGCGGTCTCTTGAAACGAAGATTTTTTTGGGGCTTTTCCTCTGTCCAGCGGGTGCAAGCGGAGCAAATGCTGCTAACATCCATTTGCTTACGTGCTGTCCGGCGACGTTTGCTCCAAACGGAGGCGGTGAAACGCAGAACCAAACAAACACAACATGGAACAATGCAAAGTTCTACCTCATCTCATCTCATGGTTCGCCCGTCATTTGCTATGATGGTAACATTGCATGATGTCTCTGTGACGACGCCCCGGAGGGGCCGTTGGCCCAGGTCTCTGGGCTCCTCTCATGTGAAACAACACACCACAAGCGATAATATCCTTTTTTGCTTCAGAGTGATGCTCTTCATGTTGGTAAGAAAGGGAAGAGGATGGCCACCATTCAAGATCTTTGTTGGTTGTGATGCAACCCCGTCGCTCGCCAAAAAAATTTTAAGTTGGAACTATAAAGGGGTTGTGGGATATCTATAAAGTTCGCCACTTGGGGGAGCTTCTCAAGTTTCATAGGCCCTCATTGTCTTCATTACAGAGACTAGACTTTCATGTGTTAAGGCAGAATTGCTAAAAGAAGATGAATTTGGACGATATTTCCGTTGTTGCTTGGGGTAGCAGTGGATGGATTTTACTCTTCTATGGTGGCATATGAACACTACCTCATTACCGTATTCATCATATCATATTTGTTGCGGACTAACTCGACACTCCTAAACCGGTCTAGAAGCGACTGTCTTAGCCCAGAAGCGGTCGAGTGATTGCGCAATCAGTTACACAATAAGAAGTCAAGTGCACATGGCTATTTGTACGTGGAAAAATCCCTCAACCGGTTAAAAAATCACGTGAATGGATCTATGCCGGTCAAACTCCACAATCAGCTTCGGGTTACAACTTGTTTGAAGAATCAAGAGCAACAGACCGCTCCTCGTTAAACTTGGGAGATGAGAGAGAATCTTTGGCGCTCGGCGGGCAACAGGCTTCTCCACGCGGGGTTTAGCTTTCACAATCTTCGTGCGAGGATGGGCGCAGAACCCGCGGTGTGAGTTTGGAGCGGGCTTTCTGGAGGCTGAGCACGAACGAGGCTTTCTACCTACAACAGGCAGAGCGTGTTCTTTGTAGTGATGTTGCGGACTTTGCCGAGTTTCTGGTGGAGCGACAGTGGCGCATGGGATGATTCTGGCGGAGAAGCGGTGTCTCGTAGGAGAATATTGGTGGAGGAACGGTGGCTCGTTGGAGAATTCTGATGGAGTAGTGGTGGCTCGTGGGAGAATTTTGGTAGAGCTCTGGCCCGATGTCAGTGTTTTAAGGGATGGTTTGGTGTCGACATATCGCAAAAAGCAGACATGGAATCTTCATCATAATTTGGATTTGGCCTTGCCCTTGCAGTGGGTTTGTGGTGGGGACTTTAATGAAATTATCGCTCAGTTGGAGTTGGATAGTTGGGACAGGAGATGTAGTGGCAGTTGGAGGCTTTCCGTACAGTTTTCATTTTCTACCGGCTCTCCGTACAATCTCGTGTTCACCGATTGGAGCCCTCCGAAGGCAAACCAAGACAAGGAGAGCAGTTTTAGGCTGCGACGAGTCGGACAGGCAAGTAGGGAAGGAACTTCGCAACTCGTGTGAGATTAAGCCATCTGTCGTAGGGGGCGAGTGGAGTGCACAGGCCCACATCCTCCCTTGGGTCTAGCCAAGGGATTGGTGAGTGGGGCATCTAGGCCAGCACTCGCCCTCAGCCCCTGGGTGGTAGCGAGTGTCACCCACATCAGGCACTCGCCACCCTAGGCGAGTGGCAGCCACATGAACCACTAGCCCAACAAAGTTTTTACCAGAATGTCCTTGTGGGACTGTTATTAGCCCTTCTAAACATTGGAGTTTTGTTGTCCGCAGACCAATTTGGCCTGCGGTTAGCAAAACCAAAAGGTGGGATTGCGCTATTGACATACCAGGTTTAGAAAACTATAAATAGGCCTTTAAGGGGACCTTTGGAGGGGAACTGTCTGTCTCTGGATTTCTTCATCCTCTAGTTGGTTTCAAGAGCCCTCCAAAGTTCTCAGCTTAGCTTTGGCTTGGGAGGGGAAGCTCTCTCTGATCTTTCGGGTGTGTGGTAGGACCTACTCGTTGTAGCTTAGAATCTGTTCTTAATTCAAAATCGGTGGCCAGAAATTCAGTTCCGTATAAGTGCAGATTACCCCCTTTGGGTCCGAACACTCTCTGAGAACAGATAACAGTTTCAACACTCTCGGATTTGAATTATGTTGGATATCGATATACTTCGACGGATCATAAACATACACCATCCATTGTGCGGGCTCGGCTTGACGGATTTTGAGCCTCTGCCACGTGGACCACCTTATATCTAAAGGCCTTCGTGCAATATTTGTAGACTGTGTACTCTGATCACCAACCAATATTTCTTGCATTGCTGGCCTAATTGCGTAATGCTTGTGTACATCGTCCAACCCCATATGAAGTTTGATGGAATCGCTTCTCCAAAACTAAGGAGCTGATTTTTTATGAATGGAGGGACATTTCGAGCACCAAACCACACCTAAACTACGGGCAGACTATTCAGGGATGTCTATCCTCGTTAGCTAGCTGGAATCGCAGGCGATTTGGGTGTACTGCGGGGCAAATTAGGCATTTGGATCATGAAATTACGACCATTAGGAAGGTCTGCGGGTGCCCCTTGCGAGGGACTTGCATCATCATGACTCGTGAGGCAGCTCTTCGGGTTACTCTCGAGGAGCTCATTCGATCAGAGGATATGAAGTAAAAGTAGCGTGGCAAGGTGATTTGGTTAGCAAAGGGGAACTATAATATTGTCTACTTTCATGCTTGTGCCACGAGTAGACCGCAAAAAAATCATATTGAGTGGTTGTCGAATGATGGGGCAACCGAGTGGATTTTAGGGAAGGTATTCATGAGTTGATCTCTTTATACGTTTGGGGGCTATTTATTTCCTGTCGTACGAGCGATGAGTTTGTAGATGTTATCCTTGGTGGGTATAGGGTTGATGGGGACAGGTCCATTTATAGCATTATTGGGGTGAGGTTAGCCTACCCCCCCCCCCCCCATGATCCCATCATCCAAAATGGAGATCATGGGGAAACCGTCACGCGTGTGATCGGCACGCGCGTTCGCGAGCGGGTGTTCCGGACCGCCCAAGGCCGACCACCAAGGCTGGCCCCTCTCTCCTGTTGTTGGGGTGCTGGCTCTAGCCGGTCTGGCTTCTGGTTGGCCGAGGGGCCGCTCCTCGCGACCGAGCACTCGTGGCCGCGAGGCGCGGCGATCCCGCCGGCCACCCCGGTCGCTAGATCTAACCACAAGATAGCGGATAGCTCAAGTTAGCCGGTTAACCTGAAAAGGCAAAACAATTCAAAAAAGAAGTCTACTCCTGAAGATGATCAGTTAGGCCAGGTGCGTCGCAGGGGCTAGCATTGCTCGCTCAGAAAAGATCATCAATGGTGTAGTCCTACTAAAAGCGTACTAACCGCAACTCCCTTGGTAGGGAAAACAGATGTACAACCTAAGATGATCAGCGAGGCCAGGTGCGCCACGGGGGCTAGCATTGCTCGCTCAAGAAAGATCATCAAAGTGGTACCTCCCCGAAGAAAGAGTGACGGATGCACTGCTCTAATGCCTAAGGCTACAAGTTAAGCTGATCAGTGAGGTCAGGTGCGTCGTGGGGGCTAACATTGCTCGCTCAAGAAATATCAGCGAAGTTATGGGTCCCCCTTAGGCACGACTTGCGAGTACCTTGGAGTGTTCGATTATCACTGCGCGAGATGATCAATAAGGCAAGGTGCGCCAAAAGGACTAGCATTGCTTGCTCAAGAAAGATCATCATGCCTGTAACAATATCCCAAGTGAAGCAAAGTAGAACTAACAAACACCCAGACCTCCCTTGATGCACATGGTGTGTTAGATACTAGCTGGGATCTGAAATCTTGATGTCCTCCGCACAAGAGTTGGACGGCTCCCACTACACGTATGTGAACACTCCCCGATATACGTGGTCCTCATGGTGTTACGTCAGAGACCAATCTGTGGGGGCCTAAGCAATACACGATGATATCTCCTCGGTTCAGTGATCCATTTGGAAAAGGGAAAAAAGAGAGGAAGAGGAGCTCCAAACAAGGAAAAATGTCAGTATAGGATCTCTGAAGTAAGCATTGAAATGAATAAGAGTGTGTTCAAAAATATGCAAGAGAAATGTTCAACAAAGAAAACTGAAACCAATTAGCCATGATTGTCAATAGCTTTTGGGATTTTTTGATGTCCTCCTTCACTTCAAAATAGTTCACCAAGAGTGTCTTCATCGTTGACGTCGATGCATTCGCCGCAAAGATTGAAGGTGAAGCTCTTGTTGATTTGATTCACTCCTTTTGAGCTAAGAAGAATGTCTGCCACCTATTTGCCTTTCGAAGTAGACAGGCGAGAGGGGTCATTTTCTGGACTAAATCGCGAAACTTTTCCTGCTTCAGCATTTTCTCAACCAGTTGACGAAGAGCTCGACAATTTTTTGTTAGATGTCCTTTCTCTTTGTGATACTCGCAGTATTGATCAGAGCCTTTAAACCTCTGATCTGTGGGCTGAAAAGATCTTTTGTAACTGGGTTTGCTCTCCATTACTTGGATTACTTCGTCCATTATGTTGTCCAGCTTAGATTCTTACAAGTCCTCATGTTGCTGCTGAAATATTGGAGTTGCTTGCGGAGTAGGAGCTAGATAAGTAGGAGGAAAGGATAATTGCAATCTCTGATTTTGAAACTGATCTTGGCGTGGAAAGAGGTGTCGACGACGATAAAAATTCCTTTCCTTTGGAGCACGAGGGTGGAAATCTCGTTGAGGAGCCCTTAAATGTTACTCATATGCAAGAGAAGAAGGATTTTTCTCCGTAATTAGTTTGGAGACATAGTTGGGGTTGTTTTTTCACCACGAATGTAGATATTTGCGAGACTGATCATCTCCTGATAAGCCCTTGGAACTCGGATGTTAGCCTCAAATTTAAGTGATCATTCTCTCAAGCCACTAATCAAGGCAACACTGTACAATTTTGCATCAACATTCAGAATTTTCAAAATCTCCTTTTGGAAGCGATCAACAAAGTGAGCACAGTGCTCGTTCTCACGCTTCTTGATTTTGAATAAAGCTTCGGGACCACATTTTCTCTTCGTGGAAGTGGAAAATCTAAGCATGAGTTCTCTTCGGAGATCTGCAAAGCAAGCTATGGACTGTGGACGAAGTCCATAGAACCACTCCCCCGCTTATCCATCAAAGGACGTCATGAGAAGTTTGCACTTTGTTGTGTTAATAAGCGTCTTTAGGGCGACAACTGACTCAAAAGCTTGCAGATGTGCAATTGGGTTGGATTCTCCGGTGTAAACTGGTAATCGAGACTCCCTGAAGTGAGTTGGAGTTGGCTCTTGTCAAACATTGTTTGTAAACGAAGATGGATCTTCCGGCTCTCCTGGAACATAAGGAAAAGGAAAATGCAGAGCGCAGACTGTAGCTGCAAAAGTGGTTGGAGGATAAGGGTGAAAAGTTGCTGCTGGAGGAACAACTGCAGGAGCAAGAGGATAATGGTAACTTCCCTGAAAGTTTAGAGCCCTTGTTGTAATTCCTCGGGCTGCTTCCTGGAAGAAGTTTTGACAAGATGTGAACTCGTCATCTTGAGACCGCAAAGGAGCTGCGGCCTGTCCTGGCGGTTAAGTTGGCGGATAAGCCGACAGATAAGTCGGCGGATAGTAAGGTGAGTAAACCGGCGAATAGGTTCGAGGGCCTACAGGCGGACAAGTTGGCGGGTAAGCCCGTGGGTTCTCCACTACTGGCGCCGGGTTGACTGGGGCAACCGGCGCTGGCGCGGGCTACGAAACTAGTCACTAAGAAATAGTGACCAGGGCATGGTTGATCACCTCGAACTGCTGGGCAGTTTCCCTGTGAGTTTGGTCGGCTTCCCGACGCGACTGTTTGAGGGATTCCCAGAGAGTATCCTAACTGGGTCTCAAAGGGACCAAGTTTCGGGCGGTATGACGGTTTGGCATCGCTAACCGTCGATTTCACCGACTTCTCGGGATCTGAAGATCGCGTGTTAAATGTTGATGCGGGAAATGCCCCTCTGGACTCATGAAGAGAAAAGAGGGTGGAAATTGTCGAGTTGTCAGTTAGATCAAGCGGTTAAGACTGAGGGGGGAGAGAGAGAGAGGCCGCTGACAGCAATAACACTGGAGTTTGCCCTCCGCGGCTAATGTTCTTGCGACGGCCTTTCCTTTGATTAAGAAAGAAAGGATTACAACCGTTAAGAAGAGAGAGCACGAGCGAACAGGAGACTGCTAGGGGCCGAGTTCGAGTCCGCTGCCACAGGCGACAAGCTTAGGGAATCGAACTTCGTCCCTTAGGCAGTACTGTTCATGTCTATTTATAGGCTCGTGGGCCTGCCCAAGTGGGCAGAGCTAAGAATATCGGCTGCTCGGGTACATGAGAAACAGACATCGATGACCAAATACAGGGGAGCAAAAAGAAAGGCGGCCACCTAACCGCGCGGCTATGCAATCAACATTGAGTCTGATCGGCTTCTCCTCGATGGCTAATGTGTCGAGGAGATCTGCTACTAGGCGGATTGGCGGCTAGAGCTGGTCATACCGCCAGGACTTGAGAAAATACAAGAGAGCGGTCATTTCGGGTTAACATACTCAATATCTGAAAGTTGTGTGTTGTGCTGATTCCAAAAGTGCGATCAAAACACAACATTTGAACTATTATAGGTGATGACTGTTGAGTAACTGGTTATTAAATCGTGAATAAAGATTACAATTATAAATATGGAGATGAGGCCGGCAGGTCAAACGCTACCACGCACGGATGTGTGTATTCAACTTTTTATTTATGTTGCGGACTAACTCGGCTTCCCACTCGGACCAGAATAAATAGGACCGACTTAGCTCTCGGGACGGTCGATCGCCCACATATTCAATGAAAAGAGAGAGGTGACACGAGAGGTTTTAACGTGAAAAAACACTTCAACTGAGTAAAAAATCACGTGACCGGATCTGTGTCTGTCAAAGTCCACTATCATGTTGCGGTTACAATATGTTTGGAGAATCGAGGGTAACAGACCACTCCTCGTTATAACTTGGAGGTAAGAGAGAATTTCTGACTCGCAACGGACAACAAGCTGCGCCTAGTGAGTGCTAGATGCTAACTTGGCGGCGGGTGCGCTTGAGCGCTGGTGATGGTCACCTTCTTCCTTTTCTCTGCGCACTTGGGGACTTTGACGTTCCTCCGGCTTGTAGGCGGCTTGAAGATGACCCGAGGGAGGAGTTCGGCAGAGCTCTGACCTGAAGAAGAAGAAGACTCCCAGAGCGAAAAGATGAGAAGTGAGGATCCCTGAGGCTCCTTTTATAACCTCCAGGAAGTGATCATGGTGGGCCCCCCACTAACCTGGTGGTTAGTGGGTGGTTACCCGTGGATCGGACGGCGATGGAGGGTCCGTAGTGATCGGACGGTGGCCAATGTGCATGCGGCGGTGGGGGCGGCCGGGGGCGGCGGTCGCGGTGACGGCGGCCGGTGGCGGCATGCGACGACGGCGGCGGCCGGCGTCAGCAGTGGCAGCGGCGGTCGAAGAAAGGAGTGATGGCGGCGACGGCCGCTGCTTTGGGAGACGACGACGATGGCGGAGGCCGTGAGATGATGGCGACAACGTCCGACAAAGGAAGGGGGGACACGCCGCCGGCGAATGCCGACATCCCCCAAAATCCCGCGCGCGCCGGATTAGCCACTAATCCCGCGCGCGCCGGATTTGCTACTAATCCCGCGCCCGCCGGATTAGCCACTAATCCTGCGCACACTGCGCGGGATTAATCCCGCTCGCGCACGGTGCGCTGGATTAATCCAGCGCGCGCACGGTGTGCGGGATTAATCCCGCGCGCACGATGCCCGGGATGAATCCCACGTGCGGGGGCGGAACTCTCATGCTCGACCTTCGCCGCGTAGGGCAATTGCCGCGCGGGAAGCCCCTACGGAGCGGTTCCGACGGCCGTGTCGCGGGATCGCTCTTTGCATGTAATTACCGCAATTGTACTCACTGGATCCACGATTCGGTCGATCAGCACCCACTATACATTAGCATTATTATCTTTGCGGGAAAACCTCATCAATTTATACGATATAATTTATGAATACTAATAAGAAATAAATCAGCAAATAACATTTAAAAATATGATTAGGAAAATTGTCGATACACCTCTATAAATTAGGTAGGCAATCACTCAAATAAATAAACTGTGCTGCTATTCGCACAGCAGTTTGGCTATTCGCACCGCATTTTTTCCTAATTTTTCATACTTTTTAGAAATACGCCTTGTGCATGCATTTTTAGGAGAAATGTTCATCACAAAAGTTGTAGATCTCGACGAGATCTACAATTTTCATATTGAACATTTTTCCTAAAAATGCATATACAAATAGTTCTTTGAAAATACGTTCAGATTTTGCTTCTTTGAGAAACTCGCCTTGTACATGCATTTTTAGGAAAAATGTTCAACACGAAAGTTGTCAATCTCGTCGAGATCTACAACTTTCATGTTGAACACTTTTCCCAAAAATGCATATATAAAACGTATTTCCAAAAGACACGAAAACTTATGAAAAAGTACGGTACGACTAGCCAAAATTATGGTGCTGATAGCAGCACCCATAGATAAAAACATATCTTTTTTTTGTTCACGAGATGAGCTGTCAACCACCTCCGGATCCCCACCGCACCTATACCGTTTCAATGAATGTGCACATGAAATTTCCCAAATTTACAAATATAGCACCATTCCAATTCAGCCAGCATTATGGAAAAAAATCCGCACCATCTCCCACGTGCGTTGTCCCCACATCTATTAAACAAAATAATTTAATTTTATTAATAAATAATAATTACACACATAATCACGCTTTAGGTTGCTTGCTAGACCGGCACCCAGCCACCCACTATACATTAGCATTATTATTAAATAACACGTGTGAGCTTTTATTATATAATATATATTATCTTTACGTATTTTAAATTTTTATTATTTTATGCATATATTAAGAACTAGTCACAGTCTTCTGCTAACCCCATAAATAAATTAAAATGCTCACATGTGCTTCACCAAAACCCTAAGCTTTTTAAAAAATGAATGAATAATTTTATAAAGTAGATGCGAAATAATTGTAAAATAAATAACTCTGTTTAGATTTATGGAAAAAACAAAAATTATAAAATATTAACGAAAATTTTCAATTTAGGAAGCATCCTAAAACGAAGGACTATAGTACTAAGACTAAGCAAGCTCTAATTAAAATATTTTTGCACATTACACCTCTTAGAATACAAAATATCACTATTAAAATTTTCATGATGCAAAATATTAAAATTAAATATTTATTGTATAATATACAAGTGATAGGCATGGGCTCGATCCCTACAGTCATTCGCGACAGTACTCCGATTGTAACAGTGCATGGGGTGCACCCTCAATCAGTACTTCAGCCATGACATTGGCCCGACATGATGACGCTTCCACCAAACGCTATACTTCATCCGTTGTTTGTTTTTTTTTCGCATGAGGGTTTGTGAGCCGCCACCAAAGCACATTTATCATTGTAGACAAAAAAATTTGCTTATATATATATATATGAAAACACATATTTTAAAATTAATAAAATACATAAAGTAAATTTAATGAAATTTAAAATTTTTGTAATTAAAACGGGTAATTGGCAAAGTGCAACCTTGAAATATCGGCTTTTGGCAAAGTGCATCCCGAAAGTTTAAAATTGGTAAAATGCACCCCCAAAAATGATTTTTTTTTGACAAATGCACCCTCAATAGGCAAAAAATAAAATGGCCAAAATGTACACACTATGGTGCACATTGCCAAAAAAAACCATTTTGGGGGTACATTTTGCCAATTTTAAACTTTCAGAATGTATTTTGCGAAAAGCCTATATTTGAAGGGTGCATTTTGCCAAAAAAAAACTAATTAAAACGGGTAAAATCAGAAAGTAATTGAAAATTGCCTAAAACCAAGGGAGTGGACACCATTTAATGAAAACAAGATATATTTTCCTCTATCTCGTGCTGCAAGCCTGCAACCTAAAATAAAATGGGAACTATTCAAAAAAAAGGACAGTTTCAAATTTAAAAAAAAAAATTACAGAAGGGCGAGTTCGGCGCTATAATTCCGGCGGCCGCGGCGGTGGCCGCTTCCGCCAGTAGAATCAGTTCCGTACTTCTTCCGCCGCATCTCGACGACCCGGCGATGGGAGTTCGAGTGCAAGAAAGCGGAGAAGGTCGGGCTGTTCGCCGGCCGGTATTCCGGAACGAGACGGCCGGACTTGAACCGGACGCCGCAGGCGTTGCAGAGCGTTTTGGGGCCGTCCGGCCCGGCTCTCCACTGAGGCGTTTCCTCGGACTCGCAGTGCCGGCACTTCCTTTTGTTCTTCCCGTCGGCGGCACACGGAGGAGGCGTAGCCGCCGCTAGTAGAGGCGGGGGGAAGAGGGGCAGCGCCTTTCGCCGCCGACGCTGTCCTTTGCTTCTGGACCTTGCCGGCGCGCGGAACGGCAGGGCAGAGGCTAGAACGGAAACCGGGCTCCGGTGATCGGCGGAAGCGGCGGAGCTGCTGCTCCATGAATGGACGGAAAGATCGAAAGATGTCTCCAGCGCCGGAAAAGCGTCTTTATTCGCCAGCCACTCCAACTCCTCCTCCTCCTCCTCGTTCTCGTTCGCCCCTCCGCTTTGCATTCCATCCTGTGCCGCTAAACCCTAAAACGCCATGGAAACCCAATAACTCTCACGATTTTGAAAGATTTTTAAATTTTTTAAAAAAATTACGAATTCTAAAGGGTTAGTGGCCTACGGGGAGTCCATCGATTGTGGCGTCCAGGATTTCCTGAAAGAAATGCTCCGGGCTCCGGCTGCTAGGGTTAGGGTTTGTCGGGGCCTTGCAATCTACGGGCGCTTCGTCGGAGAAATCCAGCAGTAAGAGATCATCGGCGAAATCTGCCGCCGCCGCCGCCGCTGGTTTCAACATTTCGGTTTCCTTGAAGATGATGAAGAGGGGCAGAGAGCGAAGAAAGCGAGATGTAGGAGAAATGGAGAGGATAAAGTACAGGGGCTGTTCTTTTTTTTTTCTCTTCCACTTATTTTTCGTTTTCTTTGTTTAATCTTTTTTAGGAATTTTACCTTCCGCGCCGAAAACACTAATTTCTTGCTGCTTTTTACTGTGCCACGCTGCGTGTAGAATAATTTATTATTTTGACGGCAATGCCGCTGGATTTAATTAATTAAATTTAAAGAAAATCCATTTAAATCCCGTGAAAAGGGTTAAAATAATAAAATATTACATGTTTGCCTTTTATTTTGAAAACTGTTGCATAACGGTCAAAAGTGGGACGGTCAAAACTCAAAACTGCTGCATTCGGTCACAATGGAAAACATCGGATTAAATTTTAAAAAATAGGTAAATTACATAAATTGCAAATTTTGTAATAAAGACTAGTAAATTTTAAAAATTGAATCAAAATTGTTATATATATAGATATGATTTTAAAAAAGAAATTAAAACCATTAATTAATAAGATTAAGACAGTTGATGGAGGCACAACTCTTTTGGCACACTGGCTGTCTGGCAATGTCGAGTGTTGGGAAGCAGGAAAGGATGATGGAGAATGACATTTGTAACCATAAATTTGAGGCATTTATGTCACTTATGTTATCAAAATAATTGATCAATAAAGTAAGGTTGGGGTGCGGGTAGATCCGCATATCTTTTTGGGGTCGATCGAATTGAATCAAATCCTACGTTGAGCCACTCTTAATTGGGTGGGGTGTCGACTCCACAACCTCTAGAATTGTAGGGTCATCCGGTGTCTTTTGTTTTCGTATGCTTAGAAGCCTAACAAGTAACAAATCAAGTTGGCAAATCAAGTTGGCATGATTAGTTTTGTTGCACCCGCGTTTCTGTCGAGCACTATTTCTCTCATTGAAAATTAATAAAGATGGTTATATTTTTAAGCATGCACCTGAGCCATGGTTTGTACAAGAGAGAAGAAGAAAGAAACATGGGGTTTTGATCGTTCTTTGTTGGCGGTCTCGAAGGATTCAGTCAGATCAATCTAAGTTTAAATTTCTCCAATTTCATAATTTATAGGGTGTTTTGGAGTAAATATACAAACAACATTACATGAGAAATATTAAGCATCAACAACTACATAAAGTATTAAATTTAAAGAATAAAGCATTAATCAGCATCAAATCAACAAACTATTACATAAATAGACAAAGCCTCACACCATGATGAGAATTGAACTCATGATCTCCTGTCATGAGTTCTCTGCGTAGCCAACTGTATCAACCCTCATTGACATTTTTCAAGTATTTAAACTAATTTCAAATTGAAAACCTGAATGTATGCTAAATAAGGAGTAACCAGTGTATGGTATAAGGTAATTGAGCATATACCTAGATGTAGCTACCCATTACTACTCAGACTTGCCCTCCATTTAGAGGTCCCTGTCCTATAAATACATGTGATATCAAGAAGAAAGATGCATCAAAATCATGTTTTGACAATATATTTTGTAGATTTCCTTTCATATTTCCTAACTTAAAAGAAGATATAGCCATAGATTTTAGCTAGAATACATGCAAGTAATTGTTAGGGAACCGGGGGGTCCGAAGATAACAACAACCCCCACCGATCAATAGAGTCAAAGCAATAAGAAGCAAAAACAAAACAACACCACAGATGAACACAGAGATATACGTGGAAAACCTTCACCACTTGAAGGTCAAAAACCACGGGGCACGGCACAACGAAAATCCACTATAACAAATAAGGATTACAAAATTTATCTAGGTTTGCCCAAAACCTAGAAAGCCCTCCGGATTTGACACACAAATCCACTCCTCTCTACCACCAAGATCAAGCCACAACTCCTCTACAACAAGGATAAAAATCCTACTCTCTCTTCAAGCAAAATAGCAAACGAAGACAAGAAAGGGAACACCTGAAACCGTAGACGAAGAAGCCCTTAAAACGGTAGAGAAATCTCCTTCCAATAGCACCGAAGAAACACTTCCTTCAAGCGGCGAAGAACCGCCTACAGCAGCGGCAAAACTCCTTGCAGCAGCGGGAATGGCGGCCGAGGACGGCGCGGGCGCGACGATGGCGGCCGGCGAACGGTTGCTGGCGCTCGGGGACGGCGGACGGCGGACGCGCGGGAGGGGGCTGCGGCTTCCTTGTGATAACCCTAGCCTCTAATCGGGAAGAAGATGTAGTTTTAAAAGGTCCCGCAGCAGTTTTTATAAAGAAAAACTGCACACAGTTTTTAATAAAAAAAAACTGCCTATTCAGCCCAAAAGCAGACAGCACTAAAAAGGTAGCCACCCCAAAAACCAGGTTGCAACTCCTGAAATCCTGCACCAAAAACTGCACCTTTAGGGGCTGAACCCCAACAAACTCCCCCTTCAGACCATAAAGGAGAGTATCCCACCTTGACTCCTTCAGGTGGGGATCATGCCGATCAACCGTCGGCAGAGATCATGCTTTTCCCTTGGGACGACCTTCGTCATCATATCCGAAGGATTTTCATCCGTGTGGATCTTCTCCACCACCAACAACTTCTCCTCCACAGCATCCTGAATCCAGTGATACTTCACATCAATGTGCTTCGTCCTGGAGTGAAAGGCGGGATTCTTGGCCAAAAATATAGCACTCTGACTGTCACAGAAAACTGTGTACACGTCCTGTCGGAGATTAAGCTCTAGCATGAACTTCTTCAACCAAATAAGCTCCTTTGACGCCTCAGTCAACGCAATATATTCAGCCTCCGTCGTCGACAATGTCACACACTTCTGAAGCCTTGACTGCCACGACACTGCTCCCCCTCCAAAAGTGACCACGAATCCAGAAGTAGATCTTCTCGTGTCAACATCTCCTGACATATCCGAATCTGAGTACCTAATAAGTTCTGGTGGACCTCCACCAAACTGTAAACAAAGGTCTGAGGTACCTCGGAGATAGCGGAGTATCCATTTCACAGCACTCCAATGGTCTTTCCCTGGGTTTGCCAAGTAACGGCTCACAGACCCCACAGTATGAGCTATGTCTGGCCTAGTGCAGACCATAGCATACATCAGGCTCCCCACTGCGGATGCATAAGGAATTTGGCTCATCTCTTCCACCTCCTTCTCAGACGAGGGGCTTTGAGAATTAGAAAATCTGAAGTGCCCGGCCAGAGGAGTAGCAACGGGTTTTACCTTGTCCATCATGAACCTCTTCAGCACTTTCTCCACATACTCAGACTGAGACAGCCATAGTTGACCAGCACTCCTGTCCCTGGTAATTTTTATTCCAAGGATCTTCCTTGCTGGTCCCAAATCCTTCATTTCAAAGGACTCACTGAGCTCCTTCTTCAACTCAGCTATGCTGGCCTTGTCATCCCCAACAATCAACATATCATCTACGTACAACAGCAGAATAGTGAACATCTTCTCAGTCCTCTTCACATACACACAGTGATCAGCCCTGGTCCGTTGGAATTTGCTCTTCATCATGAAAGAGTCAAATTTCTTATACCACTGCCTGGGTGCCTGCTTCAACCCATAAAGGCTCTTCTTGAGTCGGCAGACCAAATGATGCTTCCCCTTAGCCACAAAGCCTTCGGGCTGCTCCATATATAGCTCTTCCTCCAAATCGCCATGCAGAAATGCCGTCTTCACGTCCATCTGCTCGACTTCAAGATCCATAGAGGCAGCCATACCCAACACCAGTCTGATAGAGGACATTTTCACCACTGGAGAAAAAATCTCGTCGAAATCGATACCTTGTTTCTGACTGAAACCTTTCACCACAAGTCTCGCCTTGTACCTTGGCTGAGAGCAATTTTCATCCAACTTTAACTTGAAGACCCACTTGTTCTTCAAAGCTCTCTTCCCTTTGGGCAATGAGACTAAATCATACGTCTCGTTCTTCTGAAGGGAGTACAACTCCTCTTCCATAGCAGCTGTCCAAGCCTCACGATCTTCAGCACTCTGAGCCTCCACATAGGACTCAGGCTCTCCACTATCTGTAAGCAAAATATACTCATGAGGAGAATACCTGGTATTGGGCCTTCTGACTCTCTCAGATCTGACAAGAGGAACCTCCACCACAGGTGGTACATCAACTGGCAGAGCTCCCCCTACATCCGGAATCATCTCCTCATCAGGAATAAGCTCACCAACTTCCTCCTCAGCATGCCCATCATCAGCAATAGTCTCTACTGGCCCATCATCAACATAAAGTCTCTCCTCCGCAGGTGGAAATTGTGGAACCTGTGACTCCGCAGCATTATGATCACCAACCACTTGATCTTCAACAAAGATCACATCTCTGCTTCTGATCATTTTCTTGTTCACAGGATCCCAGAGTCTATAGCCAAACTGCTCATGGGGAAATCCCATCAAGATGCACTCCCGGGATTTCTCATCAAGCTTCGATCTCTCTTCCTTGGGGACATGAACGTGAACTTTGCACCCAAACACCCGCAAATGTCCGTACGACACTTCCTTTCCGGACCAAACACGCTCTGGAATATCACCATTCAGAGGTGCAGAAGGAGACAGATTTATCAAATGTACAGCAGTTTGCACAGCCTCAGCCCAAAACTGTTTGCTAATGCCAGCTTGAGAAATCATACATTTGATCTTCTCAATAATCGTCCTGTTCATCCTTTCTGCTAACCCATTCTATTGCGGCGTCCTCGGGATTGTCCTTTCATGTACTATGCCATGCCTTCTGCAGTAAGCGTCGAAGGCACCAGTGTACTCTCCCCCGTTGTCAGATCGAACTCGCTTTATTTCTTTCCCGGTCATCTTCTCCACCTTCGCTCTGAACTCTTCAAACTTTGCTAGAACATCACTCTTCTGCTTCACAGAATAAGCCCAGACTTTCCTGGAGTGATCGTCAATGAACGTGACAAAGTAAGCGGCTCCGCCCACAGACTTGGGCTCAATAGGACCACACACATCAGTGTGTATCAAGTATAATAACTCCGCCTTCCTCTTTGGTTCAGAATCAGCAAAGGAAACACGTTTCTGCTTACCGGCCAAGCAGTGCGAACACGTATCAGGAAGCCCTCCTGATAGCTCCGGAAGGACCTTGTTCTTCACCAAGATCTTCAAGTTCTTCTCGCTGATATGCCCAAGTCTGCGATGCCATAACTCCATAGAGTCGCCCTCTGCTGCATTCACACTTGGACCACAGATCTTGGCTTTAGTACGATAAAGGCCACAACACTTCCTTCCTCTAGCTACTACCAAAGAACCCTTCAACAACTTCCAGATCCCTCCACCTTCAATGCTTGTGAAACCACCATCATCAAGCCTACCAATGGAAATCAGATTCATTCTCAAGTCAGGAATATGCCTAACGCCCTTGAGAATAATCTTCCCCAATTCAGTCTCCAAGTGGACATCACCACTACCAACAATCAACGACTCACCGGAATTTGCCATCCGGATCACACCAAGATCTCCCTCAGAATAGGTGTAGAAGTAATCTCTGTGAGGAGTGCAATGATAGGATGCACCTCCGTCCACAATCCAGTCTGTGTCAACGCAGTCCTGGCAAGACGACCCACTGCACTGCAAGCATAACGGCTCAGCCTCCACAATCGAAGTCGTCGCATCACCACTGGATTCTCCAACCTCCTTTGTCTTGCCCTTCAGGTCTCTTTTCATTTGGAAGCAATCCTTCTTGAAATGACCCTTCTTCTTACAATAGTAGCACTCGATATCCTTCTTAGACTTGCCCCTGGACTTACTCCTGGAACTGTCCCTGTGCTTCACATCCTTCTTCACAGACCGGCCTCTTCCTTCCATGAGAAAAACACCCGAAGTAGAAGATCCGGAATCCTTCCTTCTTAGCTCTTCGTTCAGGAGACAACCAGACACCATCTCCATGGTTACCACGCCATCAGGTGCTGAGTTGCTCAACGACACTACTAGAGTCTCTCAACTCTCTGGTAAAGAACTAAGTATCATCAGAGCTTGGAGTTCATCTTCCAAAGTGATCTTCATGGACTCCAACTGATTGATAATACTTTGAGCAAGATTCAAATGCTCAGTCATCTGTGAACCTTCCCGATACTTCAAGTTGACGAGCTTCCTAATCAGAAATGCCTTGTTACCTGCAGTCTTCCGCTCGTACAAAGCTTCAAGCTTTTTCCATAAGGCCTGAGCCGAGGTCTCCGTGGAAACATGATGAAAAACAGAGTCATCGAGCCACTGTCTAATGAACCCTACTGCCTTTCGATCCATTTTCTTCCACTCCTCATCATCCTTAACTGAAGCAGGTCTCCCCGTCAACGGAGCATGGAGATCTTTACAATATAAGAGATCCTCCATCCGAGGCTTCCAGATGCTCCAATTCTTGCCATTCATACTGACCATCCTTGTGTTCTGTTCCATTGCTTTCTCAAACAAACAACTCTATTACGGTCCACAAGTCGATTTATTTCAAGGGATTAACAAGAGAGGATAGGGAGCAGACCGATGGTCGTCACATACCGCACCAAGTTAGAAACCGAGAAATACAAATGACTAGCCAAAGAACCTGGCTCTGATACCACTTGTTAGGGAACCGGGGGGTCCGAAGATAACAACAACCCCCACCGATCAATAGAGTCAAAGCAATAAGAAGCAAAAACAAAACAACACCACAGATGAACACAGAGATATACGTGAAAACCTTCACCACTTGAAGGTCAAAAACCACGGGGCACGGCACAACGAAAATCCACTATAACAAATAAGGATTACAAAATTTATCTAGGTTTGCCCAAAACCTAGAAAGCCCTCCGGATTTGACACACAAATCCACTCCTCTCTACCACCAAGATCAAGCCACAACTCCTCTACAACAAGGATAAAAATCATACTCTCTCTTCAAGCAAAATAGCAAACGAAGACAAGAAAGGGAACACCTGAAACCGTAGACGAAGAAGCCCTTGAAACGGTAGAGAAATCTCCTTCCAATAGCACCGAAGAAACACTTCCTTCAAGCGGCGAAGAACCGCCTACAGCAGCGGCAAAACTCCTTGCAGCAGCGGGAATGGCGGCCGAGGACGGCGCGGGCGCGACGATGGCGACCGGCGAACGGTTGCTGGCGCTCGGGGACGGCGGACGGCGGACGCGCGGGAGGGGGCTGCGGCTTCCTTGTGATAACCCTAGCCTCTAATCGGGAAGAAGATGTAGTTTTAAAAGGTCCCGCAGCAGTTTTTATAAAGAAAAACTGCACACAGTTTTTAATAAAAAAAAACTGCCTATTCAGCCCAAAAGCAGACAGCACTAAAAAGGTAGCCACCCCAAAAACCAGGTTGCAACTCCTGAAATCCTGCACCAAAAACTGCACCTTTAGGGGCTGAACCCCAACAGTAATTTTATATCTAATGTACCCAATTATTATTCTCTCGTTGCATAGCATGTATTGCTTATCAACTTATACAATTTTAATAATAAGGAGGGAGATCATAAATTTATTCAGAAGACCGATGAGCTTGGATAAAAACATCACCATCATAGAATGACATGTTTGGAAAGACAAGGGTTATATGATTGCCTTCGAGAAAAGGAAACTGGTTTTGAACATAAAAATGGATGAAGTTCCTTAGGTGAGGTCGGGCGTTCACGCCTCCATGTTCACGACCGCCTCCGCCGCCGTGCCAAACGGATCCAAATACAAATAGTGTGCAACACTTTCACAAACAATCAATATACAACTGTAACAAGCATTATAGGCTCATAGTTTCCTCTAGTCGTCCATGTGTTTTGAATGAGTGCATGCATGATCAGAAGCTTCTAAGAAAGATGCCACAACATGTGTTTCATTCCTCATTGTTATTGACTTTTGGCTTTATAAAAGGAGAGAGAGGCAAAACTATGAGGCCATACCATAAGGCAAACGCAAGAGACGTAAAGCCTTGTATAGTAGAGCGACAGTGCATAACTGAAGGCAATGGTAGACCTCAACTTCCGATTGTAGGTTGCATCGGCAAAGAAGACAGAAAGTGGGGGGGTAGCAGTAAGGCGGTAGATTCGCGGGCTGCGATAAGGTGTGCGGTGCTCGATGGTTGCATGCTGCAGGCGTGGTGATTGTGCACAGGTGGTGACTTTGGCAGGATGCGCGTTCGCGGCAAGGTCAAGTTTTGACTTGGATCTCTTCTTGGCGGCGGCGGCGGCGGCGGTTGGTCCTCTGACGACGACGAATGTTTGTTCTGGTATGAATCGTGTGCATCCGTTTTACGGATTGCAGTTAAATTCATATCACTCCTGATGAGGTTCCCCTGAACGGGTTCGACCGAGCCGTGGATCCCATAGGGATAGTCTCGATCATCGGCCGCGCTCGTACGCATTCCCACACACGTGTTTGCCATACACGAGCACCTTCGCGCGGCCTCAAGGTCGTGCGTGCCCATTCCAGGAGGCGTACAGTTCCATCCGGGCGCACCTACGCGCGGTCTGGGAACCGCGCGACCAACCACGCTCACCGACGCGCGATTTAGGATTGCACGCACAGCGTACGGTCTAGGACCGCGCGCATTGCGCGCGGTCTGGGAAACACACGCACTGCACGCTGTTTGGGAACCGTGTGCACTGCGCGTTGTCTGGGAACCGCGCACCTACGCGCGACCAACCGCGCGCAAGGCGTAACTTTTCTGGGAGGGGCGACCTTTAGGCCGCCCTCCCCCTAGCCGCCTAGACCTGGCGGCCATTGGCCGCACAGATCCAGGCGACTCCCTTCCACTTCAGATGTTGGGGCGCCACCCCTCCCTCTAGCTGCCCAGATCCGGCGGCTTCCTGCTGCCCAGTTCTGGACGGGGATTTCCTGGAAGCGGGTGACCCCCTGGCCTCCCCACCTCTTTGTCCGCTCAGATTGGGCAGCCACTTGGCCGCCCAAATCCGAGCATACCTTCGGCAGACCCGCAAGCCACCGCCGTCACTCCTCTCTTTCTCAAATGTCATCGTCGTCGCTCCTCTCTCCCACGGCTACCGCCGCCGTCGCTCATCCCTTCCTCGGACTCTGCCGCCGTCACTTCTCTCTCCTGCGGCCGTCGCCGTCATCGCTCCTCTCTTCCTCGAACGTTGTCATCGTCGCTCCTATCTCTTGCGGTCGCCGTCGTCGCTCCTCTCTTCGTCGGATGTTGTTGTCATCGTTGCTCTCTCTTTCGGCCGCCGTGGTCGCACCTCTCTTCCTCGGATGTTGTTGTCATCACTCCTCTCTCCCACGGCCGCCGCCGCTGCTCCTATCTTCCTTGGATGCCGCCATCTTCTATCCTCTCTCCCGCGGTCGATGCCGCCATCACTCCTATCTTCCTCGGACGTCGTTGTCATCACTCCTCTCTCCCGCGACCGCCGCCATTGCTCCTCTCTTCCTTGGACACCGTTGTCATCACTCCTCTCTCCTGCGGTTGCCACCATCGCTCCTCTCTTCCTCGGATTCTGCCATCGTCGCTCCTCTCTCCCGCAACCACTGCCGTCATCACTTCTCTCTGACTCGGATGTCGCCGTCGTTGCCGACCGGATTCCGTCACCGGCCAGCCTCCAACAACAGGGTTCTTGGTCGTCATCAATTTTCAATCATCTGATCGCTCTTGTACATGCGCTCTCCTATGGTAAGCACCTCGAGCGCCCTCCTCTAGCAAGCGTCCTGCGCGCTCTCCGCCAAAAAGCGCCCTATGCACTCTCCTCTGACAGAGCGCCCTGCGCGCTCTACTCTTGCAAGCTCCATGCGCGCTCTCCGCCAACAAGCCCCCCCCCCCCCCCGCTCTCCTCCAACAAGCACCCCGCACGCTCCCCTCCGACAAGCACACTGTGCGCTCTCCTCCAGCAAGTGCCATGTGCGCACTCCTCTAGCAAGCGCCCAGCGCGCTCTCTGCCAACAAGCGCCCCGCCCGCTCTCCTCCGGCAAGCGCCCTGCGCGCCACCCTCCGACATGCGCACTCCCCTACAGCAAGCGCCCCATGTGTTCTCCTCCGACAAAGCGCCATGCCCGCTCTCCTCCGGCAGGCGTCATGCGCGCTCTCCGCCAACAAGCGCCTTGCGCACCTTTCTGCGACAAGCGCCCTGTGCGCTCCCCTTTGGCAAGCGCCCTGCGCGCTCTCCCTAGCAAGTGCCCTGCGCGCTCTACTCTAGCAAGCGCCCTACATGCTCTCCGCCAACAAGCGCTCAACGCGCTCTCCTCCAACAAAGCACCATGTGCGCTCTCCTACGACAAGTGTATTGCATGCTCTCCTCCAACAAGTGCGTTTTACGCTCCCCTCCAGCAAGAGCCCTACGCGCTCTCCTCCAACAAGTGTCATGCACGCTCGCCTCCGGCAAGTGCCCTGCGCACTCTCCTCCGGCAAGTGCCATGCGCGCTCTCCGCCAACAAGCGCCCTACATGCTCTCCGCCAACAAGTGCCCCGCGCGCTCTCCGCTAACATGTGTCGTGCGCGCTCTCCGCCAACATGCGCCCTGCGCGATCTCCGCCAATATGCGCCCTGCGCGCTCTCCGCCAACAAGCTCTCTGCGCGCTCTCCGCCAACAAGGACCCTGCGCGCTCTCCGCCAACAAGCATCATGCGCGCTCTCCGCCAACAAGCGCCCTGCACTCTCTCCCCCAATAAGCGCCCTGCGCGCTCTCCTCAAACAAGCGCCATACGCCATCAAGTCCACTCCAAGCGCACCTACATGTTTTGCTCTCTCAAAACCGTTGCAAATGTTCTGCGCCCTAAGATCAACAATGAGATTGTCAAGTGTCAGCAAGTCAGCAATTCTCGTCTACTCTAAGTACAGCAGGATATGGTACATAGAGGATAGGATGCGTCAAGTGCGACGCACGTGCATCCAAGCCCCAGAAATCAGAACAAGTGCAATAAGCTGCTTGTACAACCTCGTATCCGGCGAGCGGGGTTGCCAGGAACCAGACCGGCCGATTCAGATCACCTAGGCCCCAGGCGAGCTCGATAGGGAAATCTGAAGCCCGAGCTCTGCATTCATCGACCCCGAGCTCGGCATTCGCCGAGCCAAGCCTTGGTTTCGTCGAGCTGAGCTCGACTAATGGAGGCCGATCGAAGGGCGAGCATAGTGGCCCAGCTCGCACTCGCCCTAAGGAGCTCGGCAGACAGCAGGCGAGCAGGATCTTCAGGGGGGGGGGTCGAGCTCCTCAGCTCGCCCAGGTCTATGAGGTATTTTTTATTACTTTGCCCCCGCTGTCCTGCCCATAGCCCTTCAGAACAGTGGAGTTACGCTGTTAGCAGGCCAACCTGGACTGCACATAGCCATTCAGAACAGCGGGAGTTGGCTATTTGCAGGCCATTTTCAGAATTCTATAAATAGGACACAAGGGGTACCTCAGAAAGCATGCTTCTTGTGCCCCCTTGCTCCAGCTCTCAAGCGCTTTCTGAGGATACCTTAGCTCGGCCTTTGGCTAAGGAGGGGAAGAGCTTTAAGATCTTCCGGGTGTGTGGTGGGTCCTCCCGCCGAGCCCTTGGGTCAGTTCTCCTTTGCTTTGTTGTTTTGCTTGCAGGAGAGAAGTAGGTGCGCGATCACCCCTTTCCCGAGGGTGAGCTCCACAAGAGACCGAGTTTTCGGTTTCAACACTGCTCCTGCCTCCAAGAACTGCCAGAGGATTCCTGATTACAATAAGCACATTGCTCCATGCAGCACACAAAGAAATAGTTAGCTCTGCGAACGGTGGTTTGTCACCCTTTGAGCTCTTCTTTATCCCCTCCAATAATTATAACGAGAGGCGGTCTGTCGTCCTCGAGTTCTTAGAAAATCCTTATAACAATGCTTTGATCTAGTGGAAGTTTGGTCGGCACAGATCCGATCACGTGGTTTTTCTCAAGTTGAGGTATTTTCCACACTAAAAATTGCCTTGTCAGCTTTTATTTCTCTATGATTGTTTGCGTGTTCGATCGCTCCAAAAGTAAATCCAGTCCGACCGGGGCGTCAATTTTTGCCTTAATAGTTTGGCGTCGTATGTAGGAAGTGTATTCTCAGCATCCTCGGAATACAGTACCCTCAACACAATGGTACTCATCACTAGAGACCATGATAGTAGAAGCTACAAACACAGCAGAAGGGGCGACCCTTGAGGGGAACATTGGTCAAATTCCCCTCACTTGCCTATCAACATGCTTGAAGCAGAACACCCCCCTGTGTATATTCGAGGTCGCGAATCACGTCCTGCCAGAGAACCTGAAGCTCGTAATTATTGCAACTTCCCTGAAGTAATGGGCCTCGATGAAAGGCTCACACGTGAACAAGTTCTCAACTTAATTGCAGAAGAGCACGAGCAAGTCAGGGAACATGTTGCTTCAGTCAGCCTCCCTCTCCATCATTGTTCGTCATTTACACCTGAGGTCCTGACACTCCCAATCCCCCTATGTTTCAAGCTCCCAAAGATCGAGACATATGACAAAGCGGGCAACCTGTCGGAGCACGTCTAGCACTTTGCAATCATGACGTAATTTTGCAACGCCCCAAATCAACTATTGTGCTAAGAATTCTCGTCAACCTTGAAAGGACAAGCTCACACCCGGTTCCTTCACTTAAAGAAAGGAGAAATCGGGAATTTCGCAGAACTAGCGCAACAATTAATGGACCAGTTCGTTTCCAGTTGTCGGATAATCAAAGATCCCTCCCACCTATTTGGGATTCGCCAAGATAAGGGGGAAACCCTCAGATATTTCTTCCATTGTTTCACTACAGAGGCGCGATTGATCCCGAGAGTTAGCCCCAAGCTCTTAAGAGACTTCCTCTTAGGAGGACTCCCCCCCCCCCCCCCCCCCCCCCCCCCGATAACTTCTATTAAGCATTAATGAAAGAAAAAACATCAAGTTATCATGGTCTAATACGATGAGTCGAAGCTCAGATTGCCACCGATGAAGCAATTGTGTAACATTAACAGCAGATCAATAGAGGCATAAGATGGAGAAGGGAGCAAGAAGCTTCATCAGACCTGGGGAAGAACAGTGAATGTCGTAGCAACCCACGACTTTGGCAGCACCTGCAATATACGTCCCTCAATACCCTAAGAACAAATATACTTTACACAATCCAAGACAATGAGGCGCTCCACAAGCCCAGACCCCTCACTAAAAATATGGGGGACCAGAAAAAGTAATGTGAGTTCCACCACGAACGAGGACATGGCATAGAAGATTGTTCAAATATTAAGGAGGAAATCAATTATCTCGTCGAGCAAGGCCTCCTGGGAAAATTCTTACGGGGCCAGACACCAAATCCTCCAGCAGGAGTTCGATCAGCTGCTTGCTAAAATGGACTGGGGGCAACCCCTGAGACGACCATCCCAAGAGAGGGCTTCGTACCTATCAGCGGGGCTCTGCTCATTGCAATGTTTATAGATTTTACTTTCCTATGAATTTTTCATGTGAATTACCACAAGACCAGATTCACAGCTGTGACTCTAATATCTTTACAAGTTTGCTCATTCCAGGCCTGTAGAAGGCGAGCATCATCTGTGCAGTTAGAAATGCGTACTCACTTCGCCCAAATGGAAAGACGTCCATTTACATTAACATCAACTGCCTCCGGGTAGCGCTCTCCTTATAGCACTTGCCTACGGGCAGTGCACTTATTAACAATAATTGACTCCGGCCAGCGCGCTCCTTACAACAACTACCTCCGGGCAACGCACTCATTACATCAACTACCTCCGGGCAGCACGCGCATTTACAACAACTGTCTCCTGGCAGCACACTCCATACAGCAACTGCCTTTGGGCAGCACACTCATTAACAACAACAGTTTTCGGGCAGCGCGGTCTTTACAACAAATACCTCCGGGCAGCGCGCTCATTAATATCAACTGTCTTCGGGCAGCGCGCTCCTTTCAACAACTGCCTCTAGGCAGTGCGCTCATTAATAGCAACTGCCTTCGGGTAGTGTGCTCATTAATAGCAACTGCCTTTGGGCAGCGCGCTCCTTACAATAACTTCTTCCCGTCAGCGCGCTCCTTACAACAACTTCTTCCGGTCAGCGCGCTCCTTACAACAACTACCTCCTAACAATGCGCTCATTAACAATAACTGCATTTGGGCAGCACGCTCCTTACAACAACTGCCTCCGAACAGCGCGCTCCTTACATCAACTGCCTTCGGGCAGTACGTTCCTTACAGCAACTGCCTCTAGGCAGCACGCACCTTACAACAACTGCCTCCAAGCAGCACACTTATTAACAACAACTACCTCCGGGCAATACACTCCTTACAACAACTACCTCTGGGCAGCACGGTCCTTACAGCAACTGCCTTCGGGCAACATGCTCCTTACAGAAACTGCCTCAGAGTAGCGCATTCATTAACAGCAACTGCCTCCGGGTAATGCTCTCTTTACAACAATTGCCTCTGGACACGCACTCCTTACAGCACGTGCCTTCAGGCAACGCGCACATTAACAACACTTGACTCCGAGCATCGCGCTCAATGTTACTGTAGACCAACACCTCGTCATCTCCAGGGTGTGCCTCCCTCGCGGCCCCGCAGTGGGATCAAATCCTTAAATTCTCTGACGCCCAGATTGAATACTTACATTCTCCGGCAGTCGGCTCATAGCCCGGGAAGGCCGCACAATCAGATTAAATCGGTACATTCTCTAACCCTCGGATTGAATCCTTATATTCTCCGACCATCGGATTGAATCACTACATTATTCGACTATCAGATTGAGTCACTACTTTCTCTGACATGGCTACAAGCCTACATTATGCTGGTTACTGGCATCTGTACAACAAAGGTATAGTTATGACTTATCCACGTTGACATCAGAGCCCCCGCTTTCATACTTGGGGAGATCTCAACTACCAAATTTGGCTATTCTGCAACAACGCGCCCACACCATCAGGTGGAGGATCTTCATCCCCAATCTCGTAGGTGTCTCATAGCTCCCCTTCAAATATTAACCTGCTCCACAAATGAAAAGGAGCGACCCTACATCAGCCTCCCGTGCGAGCAGCATCCCGCTACCTGGTAGGCCAGTGATTTGCTCAAATATTCGCTAACATAAAGTGAAAAATACACACAATATACCCCTAGCAACGTCACACACATCATGTAGTTTGGAGCTGCTCGTACTGCACGCGGTCTGGGAAACGCGCGCACTATACACGTTCTGGGAACCGCGCGCAAAGCATAACTTTTCTTGGAGGGGAGGCCTTCCAGTTGCCCTCCCCCTAGGCTGCCTAGACCGGGCGGCTTCTGGCCACCCAGATATAAGCGGCCCCCTTCTTCTTTAGAGAGCGCGGCGCCATCCTGCCCTCTAGCTGCCCAGATCTTGTGGCTTCCTGCCGCCCAGATCTGGGTGGGAATTTCCTGGAAGCGGGCAACCCCTGGCCACCCCGCCTCACTGGTCGCTTGGATGGGTGGACACTTGGCTCCCAAATCCGAGGAAACCTTCGACAGCCCGGCACGTCGCCGTCACTGCCACTCCTGTCTCATGCGACTATCGTCGCTGACACTTCTCTCTTCCTCGGATGCCAATGTCGTCGCTCATCTCTCCCGCTGCCGCCACCTCCGACGCTCCTCTCTTCCTCAGATGTCGTCGCTGACGCTCCTCTCTCCCGCCCCCGTCGTCATCGCTCCTCTCTTCCTAGGACGTCATTTACATCGCTCCCCTCTCCCACGGCCGCCGTTGTCGTCGCTCCTCTCTTCCTCAAACACTGCCATTGTCGCTCCTCTCTCCTGCGGCCACTGCAGTCATCGCTCCTCTCTTCCTTGGACGACGTCGTCTTCGTTGACCAAATTCCGTCTCCGGCCGGCCTCCACCGGCCGGGTTCTTGGCCATCGTCAATTCTCCATCATCTTGAAAGTGAAAGTTAGATCTAAAATACTCTAGAGGGGGGGGTGAATAGAGTATTCATAAAAAATTCTTAACAGCTATTACAACTTTTTCTATAAATTAAAAGTACAAAAATTAATATAGCTAGCATACAATAAACCTAAAGCACAAGCACAGCAAGAACAAAAGAAAAAGGAGCAACCAGACGACATAAGAATTTTATAGTGGTTCCCCAACCTGGGTACATCCACTCTTCTACCATTCTTGGTAGGAATCCACTCAGATTTTTGATCAGGTACCTGACACCAATGAGCTTTTGATCATGTGCTCAAAAACCAACCCAAGTCTTTTGATCAGGAGACTTGCAACCAAGGAATCACTTTTGAAGGGAGATGACAACCCTTTATACAGTGGGGGTGAGAGATGATTTTGTCTTCTCTTTCTCAATATACAACTGAGAAGACTGTGGATTTGATTATATTTTATGCCTCCCCCTGAGATGTAGAATGAATCAGGTAAAAACAGGAGCTAAACTTCAGGGTGATAGATCTTCAAACTGAATTCTTGACCAGTAATAATATTCAGGAGCTTCTTTGACAGATGGAACTAAAGTTGTCCTTTTGAAGTGTCCTAGAGTACTTGAAGAAACAAGACTCTAGATATAAGTATTGTTGTTGTTCTTCTTCAGGTGTTGATGAGCTTCTGGTCAAGAGCTTATGTGTATCAGAGAATGCTTCTTGTTGACAGAGAAGATTGTTCAATACTGAATGTTTTTTCTCTGTGTCTCAGTAATCTTTGTATGCTTCTGAGTAAGCTGTGCTCTCTGTGAAAACTTTCTTAAATGATCCTTAATTGATTCTATCTATCTCTGTATCTGTGTGTATCTGTTATTCTTTTCTTCTCTGTCTTTCAAAAATTTGAATTCATCTGTAATTAATGCTGACAGCCTTGAGAATAACCGGCATTGATTTATTTCCCCAACTGTCCCATGAAAAAATGGCAAGCAATAATCCTGGAGAAGACCATAATTAATGCTCCTTCTAATGAATACATTCAGAGAATGTTAGAGCATTAATTACTCAGGAATTATCGCATTAGAGTGGGGACAGAAGGCCAAAAATAACTAAGTCTGGAATCGTCGAACAGTTGATAGAAATCGTCGAACTGAATCCGCAGTTCGTCGAGCTGAGATGTTGTGTTCGTCGACCAGACGACTTCTGTTCGTCGAGCTGAGTTCCATGATCGTCGAGCTGGAAACTGAACTGTTGTCTCTTTTGATCTTTGCCTATTTTGTGTCTGAAGTTCGTCGAGCTGGTAAATGTGTTCGTCGACTGGAGTTCAGTAACTATTCTGGAGTTGTCATATATTCTGTGTGTCGATACAATTACTCATGTGTGTCGACACAAGTCTTCTTTGTGGTGTCGACATAATCTTTCCACAGTGTCAACTTATGATCTGGGTGTCGACACAAGTTATTCTATTGTCGACTCAGTTGATGTCGACATATACTCTGAGTGTCGACACAAGTCTTCTGGTTCCAGAATTCATGGGGCAGATAACTGAGTTCGTCGACCTGAGAACTAGGTTCGTCGACCTGAGTCTAGAGAACAGTCTGGACTTAGAATTCTGAAGGTGGAGTCCAAGGATCGTCGATTTGTGACTGAAATTCGTCGAGCTCAGCTCAAATAATATTTCTCTAAGATCGTCAAGCTGAGAACGACTATCGTCGACCTGAGTTCGATGAACGTCGAACTCTTTTTACTTAGTTTCTTGAGAAATCTCTGAATCTCTAGAAAAACTCTAGTCTTGAGTCTCTGGCAGTCTGATGATGTCTTGTCCATGTAATGTTGTTACTGAGGACTTGGCCTAGACTCTAGGACACAACTATGACCATGGCTATACATGTTGGGTCACATCATCCTAAGTTAGTGAAACTAGCCCAAATCAAACAGGGATCCAACAATCTCCCCCTATTTGGGTGAGTGAGCACTAATACTCAAAATAAAACATAAAGTAAACAAAGCAGGAAAAACCTATATCTGGCAGAGATAATTAACACATGCAACAGATATATTTACACAAGAGCTTTGTTCGGACAATATGAAACAGTTTAAGAGAGAAAAATAGAAATAAAATATTTCAGATTGCATTTCTTCTGCTTCTTCTCATGATGCTTTACATCCTTGCCCTTGTCTCCTAGCTTGGTAAATATTATTTCCCTGTTTGGATTTGAAGCTTGTTCCACAGTCATTGTCATGTCAGCAGCCCCTATAATCTTCAGAGATGTAGCTCTAGGGACCACTGCTTCAGGATATAATTTCATATAATCATCAACATTAAAAAATTTGTTTGCCTTTTCAAACCTTTTTTGTTCTTCTCTCATGTATTTGGACATTGTAGTGTATTCAGAAATATCCTTCCTTTCAGCCTTTGTCTTGTTGATCATAGAAAGGCCTACTAGTTCCTGGAACCTGGCCATTTTAGTTGTGTTGGCTGTTTCTGGATTTTCATAAGGAACAAGAGGAGAGGTTGATCTTCTAGAGCTTTCAGCTTGTTGATGTTGATGTTGTTGATGTTGTTGTTATTGTTGTTGATGTTGTCTTCCTGAAGATTGTTGCCTGTTCTGGCTACTACCAGGGGAAGATCTGTCATGATGTATTTGATAAGTTTGAACAGGGGCAGACCTTTGAGAGCTTGAACCAGGAGCACCAGCTGCAGGAGGAGGAGGCGGTGGTGGATCTTTTTTATACCTTTCAACTGGTGGAGGAGAGTACCTTCTACTCTTCTTCCTTTCCTTCTGTTGATTCTTAGATAGCCACATCCATGCTGACATCCCTTTATATGGTGTTATCTTTTGAAGAATGTAATAGGGAGTGTCATTGTTTGGATTAGGCTTAAGAGCAGTAGGAGGAGGAGCTTTTCTTTTCTTTGATACTTGCTTCCTCTTCTTTGTATCCTTCTCATCTTAGTCACCATCCTCATCTTCATCATCATCATTTTCAGAACCCTGAGGGTTATCATATAAATCATTCAAGGCTTTCAAATCCTCAGCAGAAATAACAGACTTTTCTGGAGTAGGAGCAGGAGTTTCAACAAGAGTTGGAGGAGAAGCTACAAAAGAATCAGAACTAACGTAGACAGAGCTTTCAGCTACTGCCTTATTTTCCTCTTCAATATCAGCCAAGATCAATTCATCTAGATCTGGCAATGGAGAGTCATCTATGACAAAGATTGGTGCTGAAGATATTTTTGGAGAAAAGGGAATAGCCACTACTTCTGGTAGTGGCGTGACTGCTGGCTGTGTAATAGCAAAACTTTCCCTAAATTGCTTTGCAACTTCTGACGAGATGGGAGAAGTGTATGGTATAATAGCCAAGGATAGCTTAGTAATCTCATCTGGAAGGTAATTCAAATGTACAGTATCAAAAATACTTAACAAATTAGTAATATCTACTGTGTGATTTAGAATGAAATCACCAACAGTATTGGGCTCTTCAGAGACTGATTCTTCCAAGTCCATGTTAGTATCAATAAAATTAAGAAAATCAAGATCATCTGTATCAATAGAATCTGTACAGTCTGATGCTACTGTTGCTGTCTCTGCTGTTGGAGCCGCTACTGCTATAACTACTGCAGCTACATCATCAGACATCTCCCCCTGCATGGTTTCAGTAAGTCCTGAAGCCATGCCCCTGACTGAAGATGGGGCAGTAGTGAGGGCAGTGATCTGTGTAGATAGGGTAGTAATTGAAGTAGCAAGAAGTGTAATGCCCTCTGTTATTAGGGTTTTGAGAAGGGGAGTGAGGAGGGCAATGAGATAAGTAATTGTGGAGGTGTCCAAAGGTGGAGTGGTAGATGGTGTTGCAGAAGGTGTAAAAGTGGGAACTATGGGAGGGATAGAAAGTGGAGCATCTGGTATGTGAACATCTGAAGGGGATGCATGTTGAGGGATGGTAGATGTTGATGAGGATGGATGGGTAGCATCTTCCATGTGGGTGATTGGAGGAAGAGGGGAATTGGGAGGTGATGGTGGTATGTTGAAAGATGGTATGGAGGATAAATGAGGAGGAAGTGGAGATGATGGAGGAGATGGTGCTGGTGAAGCATGTGGAGATTCTGGTGGAGTAGGAGGTTGAGTAGGGGATGATGGAAGTGTGGAGGAGGGATGGATTTGTGTTGCTAGAAGAGATGGTGGTCTTGGATGAATCTCTTCAGTAGGTTGGGGAGTGGCTTTAACAACCCTAGTGCCTTCAGAAGCTGGGGTGGAAGAGGTAGAAGACTTGGTTGGCTTGATTATTGTCCTCTCCCACCTACCAAATAAGACACAGGTTAGCCTTTTACTGGCATTGATAAATATGGTTAGGGAGACCAGTGATTCAACAACTTTTTCTTGTAAAAAGATCCCTAGGATCCTTCCAAAGCACACTTCCTTTTTATTGTTTTTCTTTTATATCAGATCAAAAAGAATCTATGCCCAATCCACCGGTTTCTTATTTATGATTGCACACATGACCAGAAACTGGTGTCTGGTGATATAGTCATGGGCAGTATGTTTCACAAGCAAAACTTTTCCAACCAAATCTTCCAAAAACTTATAAGGGGCAGAGAGGTGTTTTTTCAAAAGTTTGTTATCTCCAGTATAACCCATTAGGCCCAACATCATGTCAGACTCCTCTATTTCAATCTCTAGTTGCTCTTCTCCATTTCTTAATCCAAAAATTTCAGTTAAAATTGCGGGAGTTAAGGAGACGGGGTTACCCGCAATGGTGCCGGTCATCGTATTCTCCTCTGTTGGCAATAGGGTGTAGACCCATTCTCTGATTTCAGTGCTATGCAGTTTGATTCTTCTAGTCATTAAGGTTTTGAGTTCTTGTTCTTCAAGGAGTCCCAGAATATAAAGGAATATGAGATCAGAATGTTGAAACGAATCAAAATCCACATCAAAGCCCGTATCGAACTCCATGCCTGCGAGAATGCTTGCCTGAATCGCCATGGAATCACCTGCAAGAGAGACACAAAAATGACGATCAAGTGCAAAGGAACAGAAAGCGCGGGACGGAGGTCAAAGAAAACCTAAATATAGGGTTTTCAAGAATATGAATCGACAGACTTCGTTCCACGAAAATAAAAATAATTCTTCGAACTGAGTTCGACGAAATAATTTTGAATGAAAAAATTCGCCGATCTTATCCAAAAGAATTGAAGACAGTTTGTCGAACTCCGTTCGACGAATATCTTTTGAAGCAAGTTTGTCAAACTCCGTTCGACGAAAATTATTTCACTCACAGAGAGTTCGTCGATCTCCTTTCGACGAATATCTCTCAAAATTTCCCAGGTTCATCGAACTCCGTTCGACGAACTTTGGAAAATTCGTCGATTGCAGACAGAAATTAAAGAAAGTCTTCTTCATTTATCATTCCAAGCTGATTTACAAAGAACATATGATTTCTCTCATTCAGAGGTTTTGTGAATATATCAACCCTTTGTAAATCAGTGTAGATATAGATAAGCTTGATTTTATTTTTGTCTACACACTCTCTAATGAAATGATGTCTAATGTTAATATGTTTTGTCCTACTATGGTGAACTGGATTCTGGGCTATGGCTATAGCACTTGTGTTATCACAGAGTAGAGTTGAATTATTTAAGTTGAACCCATAATCTAGAAGTTGATTTTGTATCCAAAACATCTATGAACAACAACTAACTGCTGTAATATATTCTGCTTCAGCAGTTGAGGTTGACACTGATGTTTGCTTTTTACAAAACTAAGATACTAATCTCATACCCAAGAACTGACAATTCCCTGAAGTACTTTTTCTATCTACCCTGCATCCAGCAAAATCAGCATCAGAGTATCCAGTTAACTCAAATTCTGATTCAACAGGATATCATAGGCCTAGATTAGGACAACTCTTTATATATCTCAAAATCCTTTTTAGTAAAATTAGATGAGATTCTTTAGGGTTCACCTGAAACCTAGCACAAAGATATGTGGCAAACATAATATCTGGCCTACTTGTTGTGAGGTATAATAGGGACCCAACAATGCCCCTATAAAGTTTCTGATCCACAGGTTTCCCTGGTACATCAGAGTCCATAACAGCATTGGTAGCCATGAGTGTTTTCTTTGCTGAGACATCAGCCATCCCAAACTTCTTTAGAAGTTCTTTAGCATATTTTGCTTGAGAGATGAAGATGCCATCAGTGAGCTGCTTCACTTGGAGACCAAGGAAGTAGGAAAGCTCACTCATGCTGCTCATTTCAAATTTGGAATGCATGAGGTCAGAGAACCTCTTACATAATTTGGAATCTATATAGCCAAATATAATATCATCCACATAGATTTGTACTAATATGATTTGGTCCTTATGATGTCTAGTGAAAAGTATTTTATCTACAGTTTCTCTTGTAAATTTATGCTCTAATAGAAAACTAGCTAAGGTCTCATACCAAGCTCTTGGAGCTTGATTTAGACCATAAAGAGCCTTATGCAATTTAAAGACATGAGAGGGGTAAGTTAGAGAAACAAAACCTGGAGGTTGTTCTACATAAACCTCTTCTTTTAGCACTCCATTTAGAAAAGCACTCTTTACATCCATTTGAAAGACCTTGAATCTCTTGTATGTTGCATAGGCAAGGAATATTCTTATGGCTTCCAATCTTACAACAGGTGCAAAGGTTTGATCATAATCAATTCCTTCTTCTTGCCTATATCCTTGAGCAACAAGCCTAGCCTTGTTTCTCACAACGATTCCTTGGGCATCCAGCTTTTTTCTGAAAACCCATTTGGTTTCAATAACTGGATAGTTTTTGGGTCTTAGAACCAAATCCCAAACTCTACATCTCTCAAATTGATTTAGTTCCTCCTGCATTGTAAGGATCCAGTGGGAATCCTGCTCAGCATCATGAATGGATAGAGGTTCAACCTGAGAGAGAAAACAGGCATGCATCAAATCTTGGATGAGTTGATGCCTTGTCTGTACACCTGCTGATATGTCTCCAATCACTTCAGATCTGAGGTGATCTCTAAGTATGACAAAATCAGTGGGTGGAGTTGGTTGTGCAACAGCATTTGGAATTAATTCCTCTTGTGGAATTGTATTTGCTGTTAGTAGAGATTCATTTTCTTCAGCTTCTTCTTCTTCACTTTCTTCAATGGCTTGTGGAAATGGATGAGTTGGAACCTCTTGGGTGAGGTTTAGTCCATCGAAGGTCTCACACAAGTGGGGTACCTGCAAGTTGCTATTGGTAGAAACTTTCTTCTCCTTGCAATACATGTTAGTCTCATCAAATGAAACATGAATAGACTCTTCAATTTTTTATGTTGATTTATTAAAAATCCTATAGGTCTTGCTTACTTAGGAGTATCCTAGAAAAACTCCCTCTTCAGCCTTAGCCTCAAACTTTCTAATGTATTTTTTGTTGTTGTTATGAATGTAACATAAGCACCCAAATACTTTAAAGTAGTTGATTTTAGGTTTCTTCCCTTTAAGCAGTTCATAGGGATTCATGTTCTTTAGTTTGTGAATTAGGCTCATGTTCAGGACATAATTTGCTGTGCTTATAGCCTCTACTCAAAAGGTTAGGGGCATGTAAGCATCTGCAAGCAATGTACCTGCAGTTTCAATGAGTGTCCTATTTTTCCTTTCAGCTACCTCATTTTGTTAGGGAGATCTAGGAGCTGAGAAGCAATGTCTGATACATTCCTTCTCACAGAACTCATGCATAAGAATAGACTAAAACTCTGTGTTATGATCACTTCTGATCAATGCAACATGAGTAGAGAACTCAATCTGTATGGTCCTGAGAAAATCTATAAGAACCTTGAAGGTATCTGACTTAGATCTCAGAAAGAATACCCAACTGAACATGAAGAAGTCATCCACTATAACCAATGTGTAGGATATACCTCCTAGGCTTTGTACAGCAATGGGTACAAAGAGATCCAAATATAGCAAGTACAAAATCCTAGGTGAATCACTCTTATTAACATATTTAAAACTAGTTTTAGTTTGCTTGCCTAATTGACAAGCCTTGTAGAGACCTTCATTCTTGTAGGGACCAGAAGGTAGACCTCTAATAAGGTTGTATTTAGATATCCTAACAATGTTTTTCAGATTTACATGACCTAGTCTTTTGTTCCATAAGTCATTCTGATTACTAGTTAAATTAAGTAACCAAATATCAGTTTTGGCAGAAAGAAAATTTACTAAGTATATATTGACTTGTCTATTTCCAATTAAAATTGTTTGGTTGTTTTTATCAATAATAGAACAAGTGGATGGATTAAAGTATACCTGATAACCATCATCACATAACTGACTTATGGAGATGAGGTTATGTTTGAGTCCACTTACATATGTCACCTTTTTGAATGTGACAGCTCCTATTCTTACTTCTCCAAATCCTTCTAACTGACTATATTTGGAGTCACCAAAGATAATCTTTGGCCCCAGCTTGGACTTGTAGTTGAATAAGATGTCCTTGCTGCCAGTCATATGTTTGGAGCAGCCACTGTCCAGGTATGAAGTTTTATTAACCCCTGGACAGCTCTTCACCTGCAATAGAAAATAGTTAATAGTTTTGACCCAAGTTACCTTGGGTCCTTTGTATTGCTGATAAGAAAAGCTGAAAATAACAGAGAATTCAGGTTGGGACTTGTATCATAGGGGGTGATATCTCCTAGATGGTATGATCCAGTCAGCTAGTGGATTAAATGGTTTCTTAGAAATATTTAAGTTGTTATTTGAACTATATTTTTGATTAAGTCTTCATGGGTTCGATGAATTTCTGTAAGTTCGCCGACCAGAGTTCGACGAATTGGGTTGAAATCGTCGATCTCTGCCCAGAGAATGAACATGTTCATTCTCTGTGCCCCACGTTCGTCGACCTCTGCTCGACAAACCATACAGAGTTCGTCGATCGCATTTAGACAAATAAATGTAACTATAGTTTGCGTTCAGAGTTCGTCGATCTGGGTTCGACGAATTGGCCCCATTTCGTCGATCTGAGTTCGACGAAAATTGTTGAACCTTGTTTTTACTGGGTGTTTTCTGGTTTTTGGTTTTCTGTCCTACTGTCTTAGGGATCTTTTATACTGTTTGTTTATCATTTACTGTTTCCTTCCCTTTAGTAGATACAAATTTTATTGGGGTTGATAAAATGTTCTTCCTGAGAATGGGGGGAAAAACCTGATGGAGCACTCAAGCCTTGCTTGCCATTAAGTCTGGCATTAACAGTACTTGTGATATCCATCAGTTTGAGGCTTCTCCCATTGAGAGTTTCCTCTAGTTGTTCGGCCTCTCAAAGCTCAGTTTTTAGTGAAATTATCTTTTCATTTGCTAAAATTAATTCATCTTTTAACCTAATGTTTTCAGATTGAATATCCTCTAAGTTTCCTAATTTTCCCTAAGAATTTTAATTTCTTTTTCAGAGTTAATCAAATCTATGCACATTAACTTGAAATCAGATTTAAATGTTTCAAAGTTGTAGTCAAAAAAGTACATTACCTGATCTGCCTCTGATTCAAACACTCCTTCATCTTCAGACTCTTCTTCTTCTGAGTGACTTCTGGAGGCGTCAATTGTCATGAGGCAAACCTCCTTTGCTCTCTCTTCTTCCTCATCTTCACTGGAGCTTGAAGATGTTGACTCATCTTCTGTCTCACTCCAGGTCTCAGCCACAAAGCCCTTTTCCTTCTTCTTGTGCTTGCTGGAAGAGGGTATGCTGGTGTGTTGTCTTCTGGTTTCCTTCTCTCTTCTCTTCTCTTTCTTCTGGTTCTCTGGACACTCAGAGAGGAAGTGCCCAGGCTTCCTACATCCATAACACACAATATCTTTGGTTGGTGTCTTGTCATATTTTGGCTTGTCATCTTTTCTTGATGGCTTTCTCCTGAAATCCTTTCTAGTCATCTTGTAGAATCTTTTAGCAAAGAGACTCATAAGCTCTTCATTTGATGTTGTAGTCTCTGTCTCTTCAGTGGCTTTGAAGGCAATACTTTGTTCTTTTCTGCCTGCTGGAGGTGTTCTTTGTTCAGCTGCCTTCCTGGTCTTTATCAGCTGTTAATATGACTTCAGTTTGCCTAATAGAGATTCAGTTGAAATCTCATTCAGACATCTGGTCTCCTTGATGGGCCAGATTCTTGTATCCCATGAGCTTGGAAAGTACATCAGGATCTTGTCATTCACTTCAGTAAGAGTGATGTTCTTATCCAAGGTTTTTAGCTCATTGATAATTGAGCTTAACCTATTGTATATATCAGAAACTGTCTCAACTTATTCCTTCTTAAAGTTATCATATAGGGATATGAGATTTGATCTTCTATCCTTTCTCTCATCTGCTGATTCATCCACCATTTGGTTTAGGGAATACCAAATGACTTTTGCTGAGGTGCACTCAGCAACCTTCTGGAAGATATCATCTGACATAGTTTGTGTCAGGATATTCATAGCTTTGGCATCTGCAATTTTTGCCTTTTTTTGAGCTTCAGTCCACTCAGGTGGTGGGACTTCTGTTGAACTTGTGGGTGTTGCAGAGCTGGATGCTTGTGAGGGGCCTGTCAAGATTGAATTGTAAATGTCTTCATCAATGGAATTCATGTACAACCTAATTCTTGCCTTCCAGATGGCAAACATATTAAGGTTAAAACTGGAGGTCTGGTGCTTGCATAATCCTTATTCTATGTCATGACTGTGTTTATAATCTAAATGAAAATAAAATAATGTGTAGATCTAACTTAGGATCTTTTGGTTCACTATTTAACTTGCACAACCAAAGGAACCTCCTCTGATACCAATTGAAAGTGAGAGTTAGATCTAAAATACTCTAGAGGGGGGTGAATAGAGTATTCTTAAAAAATTCTTAACAGCTATTACAACTTTTACTGTAAATTAAAAGTGCAAAAATTAATATAGCTAGCACACAATAAAACTAAAGCACAAGCACATCAAGAACAAAAGAAAAAGGAGCAACCAGACGACACAAAAATTTTATAGTGGTTCCCCAACCTGGGTACATCCACTCTTCTACCACCCTTGGTAGGAATCCACTCAGATTTTTGATCAAGTGTCTGACACCAATGAGCTTTTGATCGGGTGCTCAAAAACCAACTCAAGTCTTTTGATCAGGAGACTTGCAACCAAGGAATCTCTTTTGAAGGGAGATAACAACCCTTTATACAGTGGGGGTGAGAGATGATTTTGTCTTCTCTTTCTCAATATACAACTGAGAAGACTGTGGATTTGATTATATTTTATGCCTCCCCCTGAGATGTAGAATGAATCAGGAAAAAATAGGAGCTAAGCTTCAGGGTGATAGGTCTTCAAACTGAATTCTTGACCAGTAATAATCTTCAGGAACTTCTTTGACAGATGGAACTAAAGTTGTCCTTTTGAAGTGTCCTGGAGTACTTGAAGAAAGAAGACTCTAGATATAAGTATTATTGTTCTTCTTCTTCAGGTGTTGATAAGCTTCTGGTCAAGAGCTTATGTATATCAGAGAATGCTTCTTGTTGACAGAGCAGATTGTTCAAGACTGAATGTTTTTTTCTCTGTGTCTTAGTAATCTCTGTATGCTTCTGAGTAAGCTGTGCTCTGTGTGAAAACTTTCTTAAATGATCCTTGATCGATTCTATCTATCTCTGTATCTGTGTGTATCCGTTATTCTCTTCTTCCCTGTCTTTCAAAAATTTGAATTCATCTGCAATTAATGCTGACAGCCTTGAGAATAACCGGCATTGATTTATTTCCCCAACTGTCACATGGAAAAACGGCAAGCAATAATCATGTAGAAGGCCATAATTAATGCTCTTTCTAACGGATACATTCAGAGAATGTTAGAGCATTAATTACTCAGGAATTATCGCATTAGAGTGGGGGACAGAAGGCCGGAAATAACTAAGTATGGAATTGTCGAACAGTTGACAGAAATCGTCGAACTGAATCCACAGTTCGTCGAGTTGAGATGTTGTGTTCGTCAACCAGACGACTTCTGTTCGTCGAGTTGAGTTCCATGATCGTCGAGCTGGAAACTGAACTGCTGTCTCTTTTGATCTTTGTCTATTCTGTGTCTGAAGTTCGTCGAGCTGGTAAATGTATTTGTCGACTGGAGTTCAGCAACTATTCTGGAGTTGTCATATATTCTGTGTGTCGACACAATTACTCTTGTGTGTCGACACAAGTCTTCTATGTGGTGTCGACATAATCTTTCCACAGTGTCGACTGATGATCTGGGTGTAGACACAAGTTCTTCTAGTGTCGACTCAGTTGGTGTCGACATATACTCTGAGTGTCGACACAAGTCTTCTGGTTCTAGAATTCGTCGGGCAGAGAACTGAGTTCGTCGACCTGAGAACTAGGTTCGTCGACCTGAGTCTAGAGAACAGTCTGGACTTAGAATTCTGAAGGTGGAGTCCAAGGATCGTCGATCTGTGACTGAAATTCATCGAGCTCAGCTCAGAGAATTTTCTCTAAGATCGTCGAGCTGAGAACGACTATCGTCGACCTGAGTTCGACGAACGTCGAACTCATTTTACTTAGTTTTTTGAGAAATCTCTGAATCTCTGGAAAAAATCTAAGTCTTGAGTCTCTGGTAGTCTGATGATGGCTTTTCCATGTGATGTTGTTACTGAGGACTTGGCCTAAACTCTAGGACACAACTATGACCCTGGCTATACATGTTGGGTCACATCATCCTAAGTTAGTGAACCTAGTCCAAATCAAACTAGATATCCAAAACATCTGATCGCGCTCATGCCATTGTCGTCGTCGGTTATGTGGGTAAACACCCACATAACCGCCCGCATGATCTTCCATAGTGGGGGAAATGCGTAGCCAAAAATAGAATTGAGATGTGTCTGGTAAAATTTTAAAATAATATGCGCATAATGTATCATGAAATTGGCCTATAAATAGCGATCATGTCGGTTATGGGCTGCGGATAGTCGCATAACTGCCATAACCACCCATGAATCCTATAAATATGGCCACATATCCTCATCTATTCTCATTCTCTCCTTAACCGAAAAATCCTCATACAGATTTTCTCTCTCCTTCCTTCTTCATCATCTTCATTTCCTTCTCTCCCTTCTTCATCTTCAAGTATGTGTGTGTGTACACACACACGAGTGACAGTGCATGGGGCCCCTCCTGTGCCTAGCGTGACAGTACGTACCCGGTCCGCGTCGGCCCTCACCTTCTCCCGATTTTGCTACGTCGATGTCGTCCTGATCGGAGCCCACTGATCGGGTCCAACAGCGAGCGGGCAGGGCCGCCGCCCGGATAACCACCGGCGGTTTCGCTACCCGACGTGGGCTTCGATCAGGCCGGCGGTGCCTCTGCCGCATTCGGTGTGGCAAAAGAGGGAGAAGAAGGGGGAAACTGTGATGTCGTGATTTTTTTCGGGAGGATGAAGGGCTGTTTTTGAGAAAAAAATACTATTTGCAGGTCAGATCTCCTTGATCCAACGGCGTAATTAAAGGAATGGAAGTAATTTGGTCTTAAGATGGTCCAATAAATTTGTGTTTATATAGAAAACACTAGTGCTCTATTTTTGAACATTGCTTCATTTCATGATATCTATACTATTCTATAAGGAAGAAACATCCTTTGGTGCAACATTGAGGCTTTCCATTTTGTCCTTGCACCAAAGGGTAATTCACCCTTACGCCATGGAAATTGCGGCTGGGCCGGGCGGGCTGGGGCCGGCTGCGGGTGGGCGGGCGAGCCCGCCCCGGCGGGCTGGGGCCAGCTTCGGGCGGGTGAGAGGGCGAAGCCCGCCGTGGGCGGCTGGGTACTGTCGCGCTTGGCCGTAGGGGCGGAGCCCCGTGTCGGGCACTTGTATTTAAATACAGAAGAAACCTCAAATTTCTTTAAATATACTAAAATCATCATCTTATACTAATATATAAAGAAACTCTTGAATTCTACGGTAACTGCTGTGAGTTACGTGTGTGTGTGTGAGTGTGTGTGTGTGTGTGTGTGTGTGTGTGTGTGTGTGTGTGTCTACGAGCATCTTCGCACGGGCTACGCCCGTGCTCGATGCTCTCGAGCGGCCTTCGGCCGCATCCAGGCGGGCTTCGTCCGCCTCCGCACGGGCTTCGCCCGTGCTCGATGCGTCGTTGTGGGCTGCGCCCGCATCAAAGCGGGATGCTCCGGTATCAAAGCAGGATGCACTCACAATTGATGGGGGGCTGTATATGCTTAATTGATGGTGCAGGATTGCAAGCTATACAAACAATAAAAAAAAGACATGTAAATTGATGATGGAAATGGCTCGATCATGCAACAACAACATAGTTCTGCATAGTATTCAGGAATTGAAATAACGTAAGCATACAGACCACTGGCTCGAGAGCATCCAAAACAATAACAACTACGAAGACTAACTTGAACAACTCACGGTGGACCCTATAACAGTGATATATGATTGCAGTGCTTAAATGATGTTTACACATGTAAAACGATGAGGGAAATGGGTCGATCATGCAACAACAACATAATTATGCAGAGTGTTCAGGAATTGAAATAATATGAGCATAAAGACAGTCTTGGAGCAGTCAAAAAAATAACACTTACAAAGACTAACTTCAACAGCTCATGGGGATCGTGTTGTTGAAGGAAGGCGGTGATGTCAGCTACACAAGGGACCTAAATCACATTCTTGGAAAAAAACACATATTAAATTGTATCTATACACAACCCAAATATCCCTCCAACAAAGAGAGCAACAAAACCACCAATAATAAGTAAAAAAACCACAAACATAAGGATTAGAGCTATTAAAAATAGATATATGAGAAACAACTGTAGCTATCAGCTGTGTTTACAATGCCTAAGAGAAAGAAAAACATTCTTTTTAGTTCAACCTATGAACATAAAGAGATGAAATCTGATGTGAATTTGAGTTGATATACGTTCTCAATGGCTAAGAGCTTTGGCCATGATAGAGAGTTTTGTGAATGTTTTCATTTTCTAATTAAAAAGTTGCAGCTATCAGCCCGCAAGAACTGCATTTCAACCTATCAAGATAAAGAGACGGAATCTAATTTGAATGCAAAATGATTTAAGTTGTCAATGGCTGAAGTGAAGTAGGTGAAATGAAGTAGGATTCCCTGTAAAAAAAGTGAAGCTTCAAATTATCGCGATGAAATCTGCAAGAACCCCTGTGAGCTCCTCCCATGTAAGCTTCAAATTATGGAGATGAAATCGCCCAAGTTTTCAGATTACCGAAGCAGGTGAAACAAAATGATAAGCTCGTTAAGTCGAAGTAGGTTAAATGAAATTATAGAAATGAAGCTGATGCTTGTGCTGTAAAAAAAGTTAAAAGCCTCCCTCCTCTCACATATCATACCGCAAGAACCGAATTAGGTTAAATGAAGAAGCGCGCCTGAACAAATAGAGCTTGCGGCTTGGAGTGCTTGCGGCCTGGTTAGAAGACAGAGGAAGCTTCGATCGATCACAGATGCACCTTCTTCGACGGCAGCGAAAGTTGTCGGCTTCGGGGAACTTCCTTGCCGGGGAGGGAGAGTAGTCGGAGAAGCAGTTCTCTGCCGGGCGGGAAGAGGGCCAAGGGCGTCGGCACCGGAAGATGATCGAGCAGGGGGGGAGATCGCGTGGGTGTACGGAAGATGGAGCAGCGAAATGCGGAGGGAACACCTTACAGTGGAGAATATATGTGGCGGAAGAGCGGCGAGGAATGGCGTGGCGTCGTCTTTCGCTTTTCGCATGACCGGGCAGGTGGACGGAGAAAAGAGTGGGGCAGATGCAGTAACGGCGGCACGCGGCAGGCAGACGGGGCACGCGGCGGAGGCAGCGAGGCGATGCGGGGTAACGGGGGCACGTGCGATGGCGGCGGAAGCGGCGGAAGCGGCGTCGTGTTTTTCGGATGAATGCGTCGGGTGAAGAAAGGGGCGGGGCAAAATCGGCAAATCGAATGTGTACGGACTGCGCTTCCCTTAATAGTATAGTATGTATATATATATATATATGTATATATATATATATATATATAGTATATATATATATATAGAGAAGAGAGAGAGGGAGAGAGAGAGAGAGAGAGAGAGAGAGAGAGAGAGAGAGAGAGAGAGGAATTTAGACATAGTTTTTTTTTTTTTTTTAGCGTTTTTTTCGGTTTTTCTCATCCAGGCCCTATCACAAAAATTGCGATCATTCCAGAAAAACAGCGCCTCAAAAAATCTTCCACCGCTTCAACCCAGCAGCGCAGCGGCGACCCCTCCTTTGAACGTCATTGGCTTTATTTCGGCGGGTTGTCGGCGTTGAAGCGCCGAATGGGAAGAAGAAGATTTTTTATATATTGTTGTGGGCGATTTAATCCACTACTCAGAAAGTAATAACGGACATTGCACAATACGCGGAAACCCGGACAAACAGTGCCCCCATATAATTATTATTTATAATAAATAATATTTTTTTAATTTATATTTATATTTATATATAATAATATTTATACTATATATTAATAATAATTATATTATATATTAATAATACGAGCATCTTCGCACCGGGCTACGCAGTGCTCGATGCTCTCGAACGGTCTTCGGCCGCAACAGGGGGGCTTCGCCGCAGCGCACGGCTTCACCCGCGCTTGATGCTCCGAGCGGCTTTCGGCCGCATAGTCGCCGGCTTCGAACGCAATGCCCCAGCTCCGCGCCGCAACCCTCCACTCGCGGGCCCCGGAGCACTCAGGGCGCCGCAACCAGCACCAAAGTGCTCTGTGGTGGCCGCGAGTGGCGGGTGCGACGTCGAGCTGGTGCATTGCGTCGAAGCGGGTGACTATGCGGCGAAGGCCGACCGTAGCATCAAGCGCGGGCGAAGCCCGTGCGCAGGGCGGGCGAACCGCGCCTATTGCGGCCGAAGGCCGCCCGAGAGCATCGAGCACGGGAGTAACCCGTGCGAACATGTTCGTCTTTTTAATAAACAATTTTGCCATTTGGGTGCAAACCACAAGGGTCCAAATGGGGAAGTTTCTCCTAACTGGGCCACGAATTGGTTCGTTTTATGAATGGCCTGAATTATTGCCAGATTCCTAAAGACGGGCCGTATTGGGCTGTACAGAAAGTTGGCCAATTTTTTTTTTATCTTTTTTAATATTTTATGTCTTACTTTTTTCCAAAAAAAAAAGTAAAATAGTGAAATCCATTTTTAGTTCTTACATAATATTTCGGTCCAAAATCTTTTATTTGACAATATTATTAAGCTGATATAATTAAAATTTTTAAAGGAATGAGATATTCAATGCGACACTATGTCCCTGCACCGATATCAGAAAATCACATAATGAGTCAGTTTGTTTTGACGTTATTCCTCCATTGCGTTCTGATCGTAACTGAGAATTTTTTCTTGTCCAGTTTGGCTAGGCATTGCGTCAGCAACGGACGTGTAGAATACCGTTGTCATCAGAGCTTTCCCACAAGAGCTGGGAACTCCTTTTCAACGCCGCGTTCCCATCACTCTGGCGGGAGGAGGAGCTGGGCGCTGGGGAGGAGGAGCTGTGCCCTGTGGAGGAGGGGCGTTGCTCTGGCCGGAGGAGTATCTGTGCGCCGGCGAGGTTGAAGAAAGGAGTGGCGGCGGCGCTGCCTTGTTCGCTCTCTCTCCCACTTCCAGGTCGCCGGAGCTGCTCTCTTCCCCTCTCTGCATGGACGCCGGAAGAGAAGCCCTCCCCCCGCCTCGTCCTCCTCCTTCCTTCCGTGAAAGTTGGTGTTCCCTTGACCTAGGATTATGTTATTATTATGTTACTTAAAATAAGAATTAAACTTATATTATAATTAAACTTATATTACCTGTTCCGTGCAGAGCTGAACAGGTAATAAATTAAAATCAAACTTATATTTTAATTATAATTATTATAATACTAATTATTATGATTATTATTATTAATCAAATTTATGATAAATATATTATAATTCATTTTAATTAAATATATTTGTAATTTATTTTGATAATAAAATATAATGGAAACGTCACCGCTGTTTACCAACTGTTCTTCATTCTGAACAGCTCGGTGACCGCTTTTACCAAACTGTTTTCCATTCTGAAAAACTTCATTCCCACAGCTCAATTCTTAAAGCTTCATTCTCACAGCTCCTTTTGCCACCGCCAAAACAAACTGACCCAATATCAAAAGGTCGCGTGTTATATTCCTAGATATATCTAAGCGTTAGAATACTTCTTGGAAAATTTTTAGGCGTGCCAAGTGTGCATAGAGCTATGCATGCTGAGCGTATTTTTATTCTCTCATTCACTTAGTTTAATTTCAATTTTTTAAAAAAAATTATAAAAAATTAATATACTTATTTTTATGCTCATTATGTTGTGAGAAATACGTTCGAGTGCACGTGAGGGCGCAAGCTGAGAGACCTGCAAAATCATCAGGAATACACAATAGCAAATACAATCAACCAAACACACATGTGTATTACGTGGAAAATCCCAAATCTGGTTAAAAATCACGGGACGATTGGAGTTCAACTCGAAAAACCGTCACTAAATAATGTTCAACAATACAATGACTTCCCCCCCCCCGCCCCCCGATCCTCATGGATCCTACAACTAGCACAAAATAAAGACAAGTGGAAAAATACAGGAATACCGACAAAGACGACCAAGTCCGAGTCAGAGGACTCGCTCCAAACTGTTCCCTGAATCCCCTGCAGCCTTCCAATATTGTGTCTAGCTGTCCGTCTACGTCGACACACGACGTCGCTGGACGCACCTCCGATCAGTCCGCAACCCGTCAGTAGGTTGCCCCGCTCAAGGCTCAGATTTCTTCGGATGTCTCGCGCCAAAGTCCACTTGAGGCTAACATGCCTCATCGTGCTGACCCCCGCTACCGCAAATGCGACCCAATATACTCGTCCGAGTAAATACGGCGGTTGCACACCGATGTCCCTTGTAACGGTCCAGGTTTAGAGCTCAGAGGCCCACGACGTAACCGTGAAGCTTGTCTGGCCCCTGACCCCCGCTACAGGACTGCAGTTCGTGCCACCCAAACCCATTTCCGGCATGTTTCTCAACACGGCGGGTTTTTGAGCATGCTAGGTTTCGAAATTAATACCTCCTTGATAAGACACCTTCCACAGTCCGCCGAATGCACCCTGTAGATTATGAAGGACACGAGGGTGCTGGTGGAGGGCTGCGAGGAGATCGCAGCCTGAGACCTAATGTTGAGCCTGTTCCCATCCACGCCACCCAGCGAGAATGAGGACAGCTTAGACATGCTCTTCGGGAGGGGCTTCCAAGAAGATCTATCAGGAGGAGTGGGCAAAGACCGCCAGTCTGGGGGGAGGCGAGAGCTGACCTACACCCTTTTTCTTTTTTTTAATGTGTAATTCTGCCCCCCCCCCCCTTTGTAACCTCGCTGAGGCGAGGTCCTCTTTTTGTAACAACATTATATAAATGAAAATAGCTTTGGTATGAACTTTATCTTCATTTTTTTCTATCTTTTTTTGCTGGGCTTCCTTGTTGTGACATACTCGCTTGCGAGCTCTCCTCCTCAGGGGACCTCGCGTGGATAGATCTTGTCGTTAGAATGGATGTTATGACTCGTACCCGTGAGTATTCCTTGAGAGCTTGCCAGCCCTAGACGATCCAGGGGTGGACCACTCGCCGCACTGGGCTCGCCACACCCAGCTCGCTCGCGAGCTGCCTCCCTTTTTCGCAATGTGAAACCAAAATTACCAAAAAATTCAAAGTAAAATAATAGGGAGGTGGAGTGGCCAGCTGGAGCGCTCCCTTTCAGCATGTGCCTAGGACTCGGCTCGTCACCCACTTTGCCGAGCTGGACCCGCGAGTCCCAACTGTCTGTGAGGATTCTTCTCTTCCTGTTTTTAGGAAAAAGGCCAAATTTCTCAACATTGTGGAGTGGGTATGACTCCCCCAAGTACCATCCAACCTTGCCAGCTAGGTGAGAGTCTAGCAGCGAGATCTGCTCGGGGTCTGGGTAACGCCATCGAGTGGCATCCATCCCTGCCAGCTAGGTGAGAGCCTGGCAGCGGGATTTGCTCGGTGTCCGGGTAGACGCCATCGAGTGACATCCAGCCCTGCCAGCTAGGTGAGAGCCTGACAGCGGGATCTGCTCGGGGTCCGGGTAGACGCCATCAAGTGGCATCAACCCTCCTAGCTATGTGAGAGTCTGGCTGCGGGATCTGCTCTGGGTCTGCTAAGTGTAATCTCCACCTACTCATATAAATCATTGTAGGAGACTTGACAATTAAGAAGCTTCATTAGAAAAAAAACACAGTTACATATCTTAAGAGTAAAAGCGTTTCAAGTCATCACCACTCCAGGTGAGACTCAGGGTCTCACCCTCCACATCTCGGAGGCGATATCCTCCTAATTTCAATGCTTCCTTTACAATGTACGAACCCTCCCAGTTGGGGTTGAGCTTCCCCACGGCTGCTGATCTTCCCGTTGCATCCACCTTTTTTAGGACCAATTCCCTTTCCGCGAACTGTTTGACCCTGACGTGCTTGTCAAAGTACTTAGCCATTCTTCTTTTCACTTCTTCCGTCGGATGCGGAGAGATCACGCAGCTCCTCCACCATGTCGAGGAGAGCCATAAACACCTCCTCATTTTCAGTTCTCCATTCCTCCCTGCCTTCTG